>JAMKFB010000279.1:0-13200 GCA_036247105.1 Cirrhinus mrigala | reverse complement strand
ATCTCTCCTGGCTTTTGTTGGTGTTGGTGAAGATTCTGCCATTGTACTTTCTCTCTTCAAGCCTTTTCAAGAAAAACAAAATACATAAAACAATTTATACAACAACAAAACAATGTATACAACTTAAAATTTGATGACAACTATTATTTTTAAAGCAAAACAAAAAAATCAACAATTGCTTATAAAGAATCCTATGATGCACCTCATGAAGCCGGCTGAATGTAATATCTATAGACAAAATATTTGAAGAAATTTGACTTGGAAGAAATTTAAATATATAAGAGATCATGTACAGTCAGCCGGTCATTATTGCAAAATGAACCCAGACAAGCTGATCAGTACCCTAATGTGAAGCACTAGTACTGTAATTTCCTGAACTGTATATTTGAAATATTATGAGAAAAGTGAAAGACATATATGCAGTAATTCATTATTTTCTTGGTTATTGACTTACATGGAGGATCATTTATATTCCCTCGCTTGGTTTTTCTAGTTTTTGTTGATGTTGCTGAAAATTCTGCAATTGTTCTTTCCCTCTTCAAGCTTTTTCAAGAAAGCAACAACACCACCTATTATTATAACTACTATAATTTCACATTAGTTTATTTTAAGTAATACACAGTTCATTCACAATTGTGAATGAGCCTTTACTGTTATTAACAGCTAACAAAGAGTAATGTTAAAGTTCTCTAAACAAGACATTCTCTTAATATCTTAATAACTTAATATCAAAGCAAATTATTACCATTAAAACACCAAACTACTACCAATCAAATTATATACTTTATAAACAATTCGAATACCATTTGCAGTACAAAAAAAAAAAAAAAAAGAAACCTGTTCAGGACAATCTCTCTTCACTTACCTGTGAGTATCAGATGCGTCCACAGCTCATTAAATATTATGTTGTTTAAAGAAGTTGATTGCTTCAGGCGCCAAAACTGTTGTTGATCAAGTTAGTTTCACTTTCTTTGAATCTTTCACTGAACTCAGTGATGTCAGAGCTCTTCCTGTATTTATGCATTTACATTTATGTCTGTATTTAATTTATTGTGTTCATGTCTGTCTGTTTGTACTGAGCCTGATGATCAGATTAATCTCAGTGTTTGTATGTATTGCCTACACAAGTGAACCAAAGAAAAAAATAAATGTATACATTTCTAAACCTCTTTTGTGATCCACAGAATAAAGTCACTCATGTTCAGAACAATATTATGACTGAAGGATGACAGAATGCTGCTCCTCCATGATTTAAAACCTTCACAGCTTTTCAAACATTTGTCAATAAAGCTCAAGAAGCAGAGTTCCAGAAGTCCAAATAAGACTTTCAACCAAGATGCAGGTGTGCTTATGGCCATTCATCACACTTGTTTGTGCCATCTTTGTCATATTCTTGGAAGTCACCTTAAGTTCACTGGTTCACTCTAGTTCATTGATGCTGCCCAATGGAAAGCACCGTACTTGCCCATTAGAGGGCACCTAAGACTCACAGTCTATATTCGAATACTGAAGCAATTATCAAAACAATCACCATATTGATCAGTATATCGATTATGGTTAAAACCATACTTCATATTTTTTTAAATAAAATATTACAACGAGAGAGCGAGCATGTGAATTACCTCTAGTCTGTGTCTCAGCAGTGTCTTTACTAATAGTGAAACTAAGTTAATTTTGTTCAGGAAGAGCGCCGTTGTTTCCTCGCTTGTGAGAAATGTCATGTACTTTTTAAGTTGTTAATCATCAGAGCAGCGCTAGCAACAATAGCGTGTATGCTAATATGTGTGCAAGCTGTATGTGTGTGCGTCTGTAAGGGAGAGAGAGTGGGAGAAATAGAGTAGGCCCATGTTCATTCAGAATTGTTTACATAACAAGCGGGAACCCAGTGTGCCTGTAGCTTTCTCAATCTCTGTTTTATCACGTGATAGAAAGTCTAAGGCCTTCTCAAGCCATACGGCTGACCCATCTAATCTGCGGCCTATTAGGTATCAAAATAGAACGGCTCTAGAGACAAAAAGTAATGGCATCAAGTTAGCATTTTTATACATTCGCTCACTAAAAAATAAATCATTTCTGATCAATGACTTAATAACCACATACAACCTGGATTTTATGTTTCTAATTGAAACATGGCTTGAAGACAGCTGCAGTGCAACAGTCCTCAATGAAACAGCCCCTCCTAACTTTATTTTCATGAGTGTCTGCAGAGCTGTTAGGAGAGGTGGCTGTGTAGCTGCTCTATTTAAAGATGTCTATCAGTGTAAGCAAGTGTCATTTGGTCAGTACTTGTCTTTTGAATATCTAGGGATTGTGCTGAAAGGTGCTCCACGAATTCTATTTATCATTATTTACAGGCCTCCAAAATACTCCCCAGACTTTGTTGAAGAGTTCACAGAACTGTTATCAATGATTTCCTCAGAGTTTGACTTGTTTTGCTGTTGCAGGGGATTTTAATTTTCACATAGAAAATGCAGAAATCAAAACTACAAAAGAAATTATAATGATTTCCTCAGAGTTTGACTTGTTTTGCTATTGCAGGGGATTTTAATTTTCACATAGAAAATGCAGAAATCAAAACTACAAAAGAAATTATAACCGTTTTAAACACTTTTGACCTGATTCAGCATGTGCATGGACCCACACACAATCGTGGACACACTCTTGATTTACTCATTAGTAAGGGTCTAAACATTTCATCCACTGTCATTAAGGACGTAGCACTATCTGATCACTTCTGTATTTTCTTTGATATATTGATCTCTGCTACCACTGAATCTAGATCGGTCTCTGTCAGAAAGAGATGTATTAACGAAAACACTAGTGTGCTGTTTATGAAGGCTATATCTTCAATGCCAAGCATTTCTGCAAACTCTGTTGATCTTCTCCTGGAGTCCTTTAACTCAAAAGTTAAGTATGTCATTGATGACATTGCACCAGTGAAAGTCAGTAAGACGACTGGCAGACAAAAATCATCTTGGAGAAAATCAACAGCAGTACAGAGTATGAAAAGACAATGCAGAAAAGCTGAGCGGATGTGGCGAAAGACGAAACTTGAAATTCACTATAGCATCTATAAAGACAGCCTTCATGCTTTCAATGTGGAATTAGCCACAGCAAGACAGAAGTTCTTCTCAAACCTTATAAACAGTAACCTAAACAACACTCGCACTCTTTTTGCTACTGTTGAGAGACTTACAAACCCCCCAAGTCAGATTCCCAGTGAAATGCTCTCTGACAGCAAATGCAATGACTTTGCCTCCTTCTTTTCCGAGAAGATCATTAATATCAGAAAGGTGATTAGCACATCCTCAAGTTATGCAGAGGTCAGACAGATACAACTGCAATTTCAAAAAGAAGTCACTTTGTCTGTTTTTGAAGCAATTGATAGCAAAACTTTGAAAGAAATAGTACAGCACCTTAAATCCTCAACCTGCAACCTTGACACACTTCCCACATCTTTTTTCAAAAGTGTGTTTAACTGTTTAGAAGCAGATCTCTTAGAAGTGGTGAACACCTCACTTCTTTCTGGGACTTTTCCAAACTCCCTGAAAACTGCAGTTGTTAAGCCCCTTCTGAAAAAGAGCAATCTTGATAACACCATATTGAGCAACTACAGACCAATATCAAATCTTCCTTTTATAGGCAAGATTATTGAAAAGGTAGTTTTCCTGGGTATTCCTGGGTAGAATGCAGAACTCTAATCAACGGCTGATGCGCTGGTCTCTCATTATCCAGGAGTACCATCTAGACATCCAGCATCGAAAGGGGGTGGAAAATGTTGTAGCTGACGCACTTTCCAGAGTGTACAGTAGGGATAACTGAGATGTAAATGGTACATTTTAAAGATGGTTGTAAAGGTAGTTTATTTTAATTACAAACACTTTGGTGAGTACTGTTTGTAATTTATGGGTGGGGGTGTTACGTCCAAGGACGTATTTGTAAGATGTGAAATTATTTCCTCATGAATTCAAAGTCCAGGAACCCTGACAAAAACAGATGCCATGCAACAAAACAATAAAACTAATCTGGAGAAGAGATCTTCAAAGAGGGCAAACAACACCACCCCTATTGCTCATTTACAACCCCTTTCCTCTCTCTCCTCTCCCCCCCCTGCATCTCACACTTTTCCCCCAAAAGGTTCCACTGAAAGTCACTAAGAATGTCCATATACTACATGTGTTACATTTTGTGAATATGTTGAAGTTTCCCTTTCATGTTTGGTATCATTCTAAAGGTCTTAGTGCGATTGGTAAAATGGTCTCAATTTCACAGAAGTCACTTATATTATGAGGAAGACTGAACACTTTTGTAGAATTGTGTTTTGCTGCTGAGGGGTGTGTTTTCCCCTTAGGGTCGGGTTAGAATCTCTAGCCAGGTGTGACCCTGGGTCATGAGATCTCCTGACAAACCAAAAGGTCTTTTATGTTTTTACAACTGATTGGAAGATTTGTTTGTTTTGGTCTGGGTATATAAGCGAAGTGACAAAACATTACGGGGGGATTCTGTATTCAGAAGAACCCCACACTGTGTGTGAGAGTCTCTGGAGCTTTGCCTCCAAATCTCTCACATGCTGCTGTGTATCTCTATGCGGTCAGGTATGCATCTCTCACTCTTAGATTTATCTTGGAGTATGTTATGTATTCATTTTAATTGGAACTGAATTTAATTCTGAATTGGATTTTCATTGTTAAGCTATGTAATTGGCATGATACCTTTTTACCTGACTGCTAATAAAATGTTAACTTTGACTTATTCTGGACTTTTTGGAAATGATTTTCTAGTAGGTTAATGTGTAATGGTGCTACCGCAAGACTGCGTCCAGGGCAGACCGCGCCGGAAGCACCGACTGATGAGCCATGGGGACATCACTAGGGCTCCGGATGTTGAGTTGTCACTGACTTAACACGATGTAACTCTCGCGGTTATTGAGGAAATATATACTTTTTGTTGAGAGCACGCAGGCGCGGCCCACTTTAAGATATTATAATCGCTCTACATCCTCTGAGTAAGTCAGAACTGGCGAGCTTGTGTCGACGAATTCGCCACGGCCGGGGTGTAAATCGAAAGCGGCACCTAGTCCCTAAGGAACGAAAATATTAAGACTGCGGGTCTTCCAGAATATTCAAATGTCTAAATTATTATACAGAAAAAATAGCCGCGATCAGCAAATTACAGAATACAAACCAGAATTAACAAATTATTCATAATTGGAGTCAGACTAAATTATTCATGGAGTCAGATTTTTGCTTGGAAACTAAATTTTAATATTTCGAGGTAATTTTTACAGAAGCGCCGTAAAAGACCTACACGCAAGAAACCTTCAGCTGAACCGCTAGGCTTGCCGTAGCGGGAGGAGCCTTACAGTTGGTGACGTTCCCTAGTGATCTCCCAGTCTCAGGCGAGGGTTTTTTCAGCGCAACATTCAAATGTGCTCCGGAAAGAGGTTTGAGCTTCTCCTTCCCTTTCTTCAGCTGCTGCGGTAAGTCATTTCTTATGTGCCTTTTTAGAAATGTTGAGGGAAAGCTTAGACGCACTCAATATAGACATATTTGTAGAATGAGTCGGAATACTCATAAATGTAGACCGGAGACCATAGAAATCCGGTGGGGCATAAGAATTAGACGAAATGAACTGACAGGGACATGATAGCGGCAGAGCAGATGAAGAATGAAGTCTCTTGAAGCAACATCCAACTCTCGTAAGAGATGAAAACTTAAAATTGGAATAACATCATCCAAATTTTATTCCGGTACTCAACAGAGGGCTGAAAATTAAAATCTAAATTCTGGTATTAACAATTTCCTTTCGTTATTGTTTAATGGCTTCGTAACAATAATTTTGCAACATTGGAAAAGCAAACGGGTATGTTTAAAGAATTTAAGGAAATTTGTGATTGGATTAACTCAAAAGATTATCAAATTCTAGAATCTTTTGTATCTGGAAGTGAAGTTGGACAAGACTCTAAATCTAGAAACTCTGATCTGGGGAAAATGCGTCACAGTCCCAGCATATTACTGCTGCTATGCAGAAATCTCGATTACTGTTAAAAGAAGAGACACTAGAAATTCGATATCTGAAACTGGAATGCACATGAGGGCAATTGTGATGTCGCTGAGAGGCTTGTAACCAGGCCTGAGGGTTAAACCCATTCAGAGGACATCCACAACTTCTCCTGTGAGAGAATTGGTCAAACAGGCAAATTAATTAAATTAGATGTATTGAAATTCACTCAAAAGTGGGAACACCCCCAATATTACAATATTTGGCTCAACAACACTGCTCAAAATTCAGTCTTAATAAATATAGCATATAGCTTGGGTTTATTTTAGACTTCATAAAATTACTACACTATTGTATGATTTTAAGTCTTTGTCTTTAAGTAGACAGACAAACCATAGGAGACCATAAAATATGTGTGTGCTCTGCATTTGCTTTGGGTTTGCCCAACCCCCAAACTTCCTAATACTCGAATAGATTCCGAAAAGATGCACTTAGTAACACCTTAGCTCATAAACAAAAGAATCTGGTCCAATCCCAGATTGTAGTCACAACAATCGGCAACACTTCACACTGGGGTGTCATTTGTTGATATTGATTAGTGTATTGGCTAACGTGGATAAGCAATGAACAACACTTCATACTTCATGGTAGGTAATGAGAATGCAGTTGTTCATTGTTTGCTCATGGTGATCCACGGTGCACTGACTAATGTCAACAAATGTGATTTTAATAACACAGTAGTGAATGCTGAAATTGGCATGAACTAGAATTCATAAATGCTGTAGAAGTATTGTACATTCTCTTTCATGTTAATATAGTTAACTAATGAAAATCTTCAGACTGAGCTATGATTCGACCCATGCTTTCAGTATGTGCTTGCGGGGCATTGGATGTTCACAGCAACAAAGTCTACAACTGGATTCCTGTTTGGTTGTTGCTGTGCACATGATGAACATGCTAGGATTGCTGCAGTCACAGGGCCAAATCAAAGGTGTATCTTAAAAAAGATTAGTGAGATGATAATCAGTTGATCTGAACAAGTTGCCCGGAGGCCCTCCAGAGACCAGTATTAAAAGTATTTTAATTTACATTATTTTTAATGTAATATACTTCATATTATAGCAACCTTATAATATATTACAATGGCCAATAATGGCCTTTAATCTCATGATTATTCAGCATTGTTTTTAGAAGAGGAAGAAAGAGTAGAGTAAGAAGAATGATCAGAATGTAGAAAGAAGGTATATACTGCATGTGAAAGAAGTTGGAAGCACTATTAGTGCTGGGAAAGAGATTAACAGAAGGTGGTTAGAAGCAAGAACCATTAAGAAAGGAAAATGAAAGGAAGAATGATCAAACTAATAAGAAGGAACTTCTTTATCTTCTATTCTGTGCAAAAATCTTCAATGAGAAAAGCTAACATGCCCAGAATTTACCAACTAAAACGATCAATCTGATGGCAATATCTTGAATAGGCCAGGTCTATCCAAGGCCATAAGATGATGTAAATTTGATTTTGTTGACATGTAACCCAGTAACAAGGGAAGGTACAAGTTTTGTTTTCCTTGCAACAAAACCAAAAACACGGTGGTGCAAGTGTTAGAAAACTGTGCCACCCTTCACTGGGAGCGCCAACTCAGAATCTGATCAGAGAGCTCATTTTTACTTTGGCATGTGATTAAAGTTGTGTGCAATGTTAAAATCAAGCAGAGATTCGCAAGTCTTTACAGACTGCAGAGATGGAAATGGTCAATGTATAAAAAGCATAGAAAAATGCCAATTGCTAAGCTAACAGCACAGCACCAAAATCAGCAAATGAATGCGTTGAAGTTTGAACACAGATCTCACGTCTGTAAACAGTAGGGCTGTTTGCGACTAAGGATTTTCATAGTCGAATCTGATTCGTTCGATTTTGCCGTAGTCGACTGATAGTCGAACCTTTTTTTTTTTTTAGATAGCAGCTAGATTTTTTCCATTTCAAACAAAAGAGTTAAAAAAAAACTAAAAGAAAAACATGGTGTGTAACAAATACCTTTTATTCATTTAAAGCCAGATGAACAAAACATATCACACATATATCAAACATCAGAAAAGTTAAAATAGGAACAAATTTCTTCAAAAACAACAACGTGCCAAAACATGCTTTTATCTCTCACTTATGAACCTATTTCTTGGCTTTTAATTCACAGTTCACACTCGGGAATCGGGATAAAATAAATAAATAAAATTAAACTTAGCGCAACAGCCTGGCACTAGTCCAAATTCAAAATGTCATAAACATTTTTCAAAATACAATAAACCTGCCTGAATAAATAAAAACAATTACACAACAGCAATCTTTTCAGTAATTTCCTTTTTTCTCTTCTCTGAAAGTGGTGGTCTCAAATCAATTTTTTTTTGCGTTAATCTCGGGGCCGCCGCTGATGCAGACGTGCTGCCTGAGCTGTCGTCATGAAACTGCGGGTGTAACCGTTTCAAATGATAAGCCATGTTGGTTGTCGTCGTGTGATATGAAAGAAGCTGCTGACACAACTTGCACTTAACTTTCTTTGGGTCATCTTTAACCTTCTCGAAATACTCCCACACTTTTGATGATTTTTTAGAAGCCATTGTGAGCCAATAAATCCGTAAATGCTAACAAATGCGGTCCGGACGTTACAGGCCTGTAGTGTGCTGCTTCTCATTGGTTACATAACACTTTCCTACTATTCGACTATGAGGTTCATAGTCGAATCAGACGTCTACGAATCGAATCGTCGAATCCTCGACTATTAGAAGTCAGCCCTAGTAAACAGTATCATTTAAAGATATTTTTCCAGCAGATCTGAATTTCATAATGCCTGTAACACTTCAGACTGTGTAAATTTAACTGCAACAGTAACTTAAGGTGCAACATGCTTAGACTGTGCTGAAACACCAACAACCAGATCTGACCATTGTTTATTTTGGCCTTTGTTTGCTAAAGCATGATCATGATCATGATACATGTTTTTGTAAACTAAAACAAGTTTGCTCCTGATGGTATGGAATCCCAGATTACACCCATCTCCAACAACTGTGTGGCTATGTCCACCAGTCTCAAGGCAATTTGCGAAAAGGCTCAAAATGAAACTGCTTTCCTCTATGTCTGTTTTCCTTTCAGGCTGACTGCTGTCATCTCTGAGGGACAAATTCCACAAGGATGTTTGGTCCCACTTACACCAACTTACACACACAACAAGGAGATGGGTGGAGAGATACTTCAAGGGGTCATTCACACCTCATAGCACTGCAAGTACTTACATGACCTCCCAGTGTAGCACTGGAACTAAATTACACAACACAGATTATGGTAGACGAGGCATCACCCATCTCCTATACACAAACATACATACATACAAACATACACAACACATTTTTACTACTATGACCACACAACATCCATAACCTGGCATTCATAAGAATATCCAGGTCCAAATTACCCATAGCATTCAAATCTATTACGTCACACATATAGTTAAAAAAAAAATATTTTTATAGTTTCATTTCAATTATAGCAAGCATTGCTACAACTTTAAAGTCTTGGGAAATGTTATGGTCTTGCGAACTTATTGTATGCAAGCAATGTGCATAGGACTTGCACAGCTACAGTCACACATCAACTGATTCAAATTCTATCTACAAACTGTAAAATGAGACCTATTCAGCAATGCAACTGGTCTCTTAGAACAAATATTTATGTCCAATCATTGGCATTGTTGCAAACTAGGGGGCCCACTAGTTTACAGCATATGTCTAATGACAATACAAATTTATCTAAATAGATAAAGATCAATCAATTACAAGAATTCCAATCAAACTACATTATCAAGTGTGACTTTAGCCTGCATATCAAATGCACAGAGGATGATTGAGAGGGAAAAAGCTACACAACAGATTTGAAATCTCTGTTTCTGTGAATTCTCATTCTCTAATTGACTTGATTAAAACCTTAGGTCTGCATTAATGATTTGCAATTAAAATGGTTAATATAGGCAATTTTATGATGATGATTATGAAATTGTGTATTTCTGTGTTAATTATATGATATTTCAATTATGCATACCATGGTAAACATACCAGTTATATTGATTTTGCTACTTCCCTTTTATTCATCCAGACCAAGTACCTAAATCCAAATTACTTTGCATATTGGTAGTAAACAATCTGGCAACCAAATGAGACCTCTTCACTAAATATTTGACTCTGAAAAATTGGAGACCTTATTTACCACTCGCACTTTTGAGATGATTGTTTTGTTTATCTCATAACCCTCTTCTCCTTCCATTACATCACCAAAGTTATCAATGTTCAGTTATTGCATGGTCACTCAGGGGTTGTACAGATGTCTCGCATGCATCGGAACATCGTCAGTGAAATAATTCCTTCACCTATGGAAATCTGACAAATTCTGCGAAATACACCTTCTACCTGAAGGTGACTGAAGACTTCTTCAGGTCAGATAAACATCCTGGGGAAGATGGCACTTGATGTAGATGCTTCCCCAGAATGCAAGGACACTTTCAGCTCATGCTTGATCGACTCAACGGACATAATACAACAAGTAATCCTACAGACTGACTACCACCACTGTCAGTGCAGGTGGAAACGCACCTGACCGAAAGATTGCAGCAGCGCAGAACGTCCTCTTTCAAAGAGACTTGTTTCACTGAGGTGAATTCTGCAGTGCTTTCATGAACGTGCCTTAATGTTGTTATTTCAGGTAACCACCATGCTCCTGCACTCATCAGCTAATGCTACCTGCCCTGCAGAGACTTTGACAGTAGACATAATTCGGAAATCATCAAATTGTGACCCCTTAGGGACTGCTTGGGATTTGCCCCAAGGGGTCAGGGAAGGACTGTAAGATGTGAAATTATTTCCTCATGAATTCAAAGTCCAGGAACCCTGACAAAAACAGATGCCATGCAACAAAACAATAAAACTAATCTGGAGAAGAGATCTTCAAAGAGGGCAAACAACACCACCCCTATTGCTCATTTACAACCCCTTTCCTCTCTCTCCTCTCCCCCCCCTGCATCTCACACTTTTCCCCCAAAAGGTTCCACTGAAAGTCACTAAGAATGTCCATATACTACATGTGTTACATTTTGTGAATATGTTGAAGTTTCCCTTTCATGTTTGGTATCATTCTAAAGGTCTTAGTGCGATTGGTAAAATGGTCTCAATTTCACAGAAGTCACTTATATTATGAGGAAGACTGAACACTTTTGTAGAATTGTGTTTTGCTGCTGAGGGGTGTGTTTTCCCCTTAGGGTCGGGTTAGAATCTCTAGCCAGGTGTGACCCTGGGTCATGAGATCTCCTGACAAACCAAAAGGTCTTTTATGTTTTTACAACTGATTGGAAGATTTGTTTGTTTTGGTCTGGGTATATAAGCGAAGTGACAAAACATTACGGGGGGATTCTGTATTCAGAAGAACCCCACACTGTGTGTGAGAGTCTCTGGAGCTTTGCCTCCAAATCTCTCACATGCTGCTGTGTATCTCTATGCGGTCAGGTATGCATCTCTCACTCTTAGATTTATCTTGGAGTATGTTATGTATTCATTTTAATTGGAACTGAATTTAATTCTGAATTGGATTTTCATTGTTAAGCTATGTAATTGGCATGATACCTTTTTACCTGACTGCTAATAAAATGTTAACTTTGACTTATTCTGGACTTTTTGGAAATGATTTTCTAGTAGGTTAATGTGTAATGGTGCTACCGCAAGACTGCGTCCAGGGCAGACCGCGCCGGAAGCACCGACTGATGAGCCATGGGGACATCACTAGGGCTCCGGATGTTGAGTTGTCACTGACTTAACACGATGTAACTCTCGCGGTTATTGAGGAAATATATACTTTTTGTTGAGAGCACGCAGGCGCGGCCCACTTTAAGATATTATAATCGCTCTACATCCTCTGAGTAAGTCAGAACTGGCGAGCTTGTGTCGACGAATTCGCCACGGCCGGGGTGTAAATCGAAAGCGGCACCTAGTCCCTAAGGAACGAAAATATTAAGACTGCGGGTCTTCCAGAATATTCAAATGTCTAAATTATTATACAGAAAAAATAGCCGCGATCAGCAAATTACAGAATACAAACCAGAATTAACAAATTATTCATAATTGGAGTCAGACTAAATTATTCATGGAGTCAGATTTTTGTTTGGAAACTAAATTTTAATATTTCGAGGTAATTTTTACAGAAGCGCCGTAAAAGACCTACACGCAAGAAACCTTCAGCTGAACCGCTAGGCTTGCCGTAGCGGGAGGAGCCTTACATATTAATTAATTTATTATTGTATCTGGTGTAGTTGTGTTTATGCTCTGTGTCTTCTGCTCTCCAGGCTCCTCCCACTCTCTCTCTCACTCTACCAGGGAGCTGATTGCAGCTCCAGCTGCAGGAGGTTAACACCAAGCAGGGAAGCAGCTTAAAAGCAGATCTCAACAGCCTGCAGATGAGAAGTTCTCCAGAGCTGTCGGGTGTCCTGCTCAGTACAATTTGTTGTTGTGCTTCACTTTTTTGGTCTTACCATCATAACCGGTTGTTACCTTATTTTCCTTTTCTCCTGTTTTGCTTAGCTGTTTTTATTAGTTGCTGAGATTTTTGCTGAACGTGTTAAAGTTAAACCTGAACTAACAAGCTTAACTTCCAGCCTAAAGCATTGTGGCTTTGAGCGTTGTAGATTCATACTCATGTGCAGGTAGATATTCATATGCCTCCAGCTTATGGTACAGCTATATCATTCTTCTTTTTCTGTGTGTGTTAAATTATCATTGAAGATTGTTTCCTCTTTCTGTTTCTCTCGGGGAAATGTAGGGAGGTGCCCGGCCCTTTTATTTATTGTAACTCCCATTTTTCTCCTGTTTTTTCAGTTAGTCAGGGAGTGAGTGTATATTTCTGTTGTTGATTTGTTTTTGTTTTGTGAGATTAAGTCGAACCACTCCCAAGTTAGAGGGGAATGTTTGTTTGTTTGTTTGTTTGTTTGTTGTTTCTTGCCTGGCTGCTCCTGAACTTGTGTCCCTTCTTTGTTTGAATACTTTATTGAAATAAAAAAAAAATGAATATAAAGATAATTGTTGTCTTTGTGGTACGGCGGCAGGACCCCCGACTTAAAAGCTCATTCACATAATGCTACGTTTCCTCATCCCCTAGACACTGTGTGGGACGTAACA
>JAMKFB010000277.1:161077-348688 GCA_036247105.1 Cirrhinus mrigala | reverse complement strand
GTGCAAAAAAATCTAAATATTGAGAAAATCACCTTTAAAGTTCTTCAAATAATGTTCTTAATGTATATTACTAATCAAATTAAGTTTTCATACATTTACAGGAGTAATTGTACAAAATATCTTAATGGAACATGATCTTTACTTAATTTCCTAAAGATTATTGCCATAAAAGAAAAATCAGAAATTTTGACCCTGTATTTTTGGCTATTGCTACAAATAAACCGCAGTGACTTAAGACTGGTTTTGTGGTCCAGGGTCACATATTTGTATCTCCGTCTGTACCCACTCACGACAGGAGGGAGCCATCTCATGAGGTTTGACTGATTCCTCTGTTACCGTTTCTACTCTGTTTTCTGCCTGCTGTTTCATTAAAACTCTTTGAATGGATCCTCACAATCTCTCTGAGTCCTCGTCGTTACAGTAGCGTTTATTTCCAAAGATGATGAAGTTTCCAAAAGTAAATAAAAGAACACAGTTTATTAAAGAAACCAACAGAAACTAATCTACACAGTAAGCCAACCTATGAAACAGTGTGCGACCTATGAAACAATCCCTTACAGCTAAACACTGAAGAGGAACTTAAATAGTCAAGATGTTAATTGAATTAAAGGCAGGTGTGATCATTAATGAATGTCCATGTTAACTGATGAGTGGCGGAAAACTAGAACAAAGGAAGCAGGAAAGTGATGAATACAAACTGAAAGTCCATGAAAATTAAACTAAAAAAAACATGACCGTGACAATATAAACCCATAATGAAATAAATTCACAATTAATACTGCTTTGCAATGAAGCTACATAATGGTAGTTTATCTGGTCAATAAAATAAATTACTCCCCTATTGAGTAATAAAAACGCCATCTTGCTTTTACATTTCAATCCTTCAGTTCTCGACATCTCTGAAAAGCAAAGCCAATGTTTTGGAAGAAGGACTGTTAGTGTATTGACTCATTATTTACATTTTATGAATTCTTAACAAAAAGGTACATAGTTAGCCTTTAAATTTACCATATGTACTGCAGCCAGCTGTTGCCACTCTGAAAAACACAACAGTCACATCCTTGAGATCATGCAAATTCAGAAGAATGTCATGTCATAGGATGTCACTGTGATATATCAATATCAAGTGAATGTCAAATTATTCTTTGCAGCACAAAAATGTATAAGTCCACATGCACATGTATCTACAGGTCTTTTTATGTTGTTATTAATATAATTATGGCTACATATATATATGTAAATGCAATCCCTAATAAAACCAAGGCATTATACAGTAGACAACATTTGAAGTGGATCAAAAAAGTTCAAAGACAAGAACAGGTATTGTTTTGGTTTTCTGACAATTTTGATGAAAGGTTTTGATCCACTTCAAATGTTGACTACTATATTTGAAAACAGTTCTCAGCAGAAAGTTTTTCACAAACCATTTAAAAACAAAACAAAACAAAAAAAATAGACAGCCATCTAGTGGCTATACTACAGTATATATTACATTTGGTTTTATTTATTTATTTTAACCAGTAATATTCTTCATATTTTTACCATACACATATTGCATTACTTGAAAAACACAGTACAATGTGATTTTCCATAATACATTATTTCTACATTATTTATGTAATACATTATTTCACATAGAAATAAATACCATATGAATTATTGTTTAGTAGTCTGGTTGTTATGGTCAGCACACATCAATGAAAGAGAGTGTGACATATAACATATAAAACTTTTGTAACACTTTCAGTTTCAGCTGTTAGCATTCATTCATTATATAAGTTTACTTATTGTAAAGTGTTACCAAAACTTTAAATGATACATAAGCAGTTTTAATTTATCTTAATGCTCAATAAGCATCTGTGAAATTACATAAATCTATATTACCAACACAGTAAATATTCTATTTATGAATCTAACTATTGCAAACAGAGAACAAAGAGGATTAGGCTTAAATGATTTCTTATCCTGGAGGACAACCTTAGTATTACAGCCTTCATCTGTCAGCTGAAATGTCTAGTTTTTAATTTTCTGTTAGCTATAGAGTATTGTAAACTTATGAAACTAACCATGTTTCCTCAGAATGACTTGTTCTTCATATGAAAGATTTGAAGTGTTTGGATAATAACTAACATATAAGAAAATTAAAATATAAAGATATGTTTCCTTTTTAGCTGTTAATTTAATAAATTGCCATGGCAACACCATTCAAGATTTCCAAAATCCATTTACAATTTAGGTTCCTCAATGTTTTGGCATGGCAACAGTATTTAAGATATCAATAATCCTTCTACAGGTTTACATCTGCCATGTTTTGACAATCTGATGGAAATTTGAAGCAAATCAATTAAAATTTTCAAATTTAAATCAGGTAAATTCAAAACATTTTTAAAAGAGACACTTCCTGCTGCCAGTTGGTGGCACTATAACTTTGACTCATAATAGTCGCATCTATCACTTTATCCAACGAACAAACTGCTAAAGTTTGAAAATCAGACACTGTATGTGGAAAACACCATGTATCAAATTTCTTGCCATAAATATGTTGCCTCAACATGGCCAAACTGTTTGAGATATCAAAAATCCCTTCACAATTTTAACATCCTTAATGTCTTGATATCATGTTAACCAAGTTTGGTGACATTTGGAGGAAAACACTAGGACAAGTATTTCAAATTCCAGAGCATGAATTTTTCACAAAACGTAGAATAGCTGACCTCCTGTTGGGTGGAGCTAATGACATGCAGTGCAAAAGTTGTTCAGCTCGATGAGATCTATATGTGTACCGAATTTTATGCAGGCAAATATGTATGATATATGGACCACAACATTCTAGGTGATGCTGTAGAGCCCCTCTGCCACACCCATGTAAGAGTCTCTGCCCGGCTCTAATGGCGGCGTATTCCAAGGTGTGTACCAATTTTCAAGAGTTTTTGAGGATGTTAAGGGCCCCAAAAACCTTGACAAAAAAAAGGAAATCAACAGGGCCCTTCACCCCATGGGCTTGGGCTCTAATAATAACCCTTAAAAGAATAATAGGGCACTCAAGTGGCTTGGGCCCTAAAAACAATAGAGTGCTTTGCCCATTTGCTCACCAACTTCAAGTAAATATGGTGAATTATGAAGATCTTCAGAGAATATAATTCATTCTGTATAGAATTTATAATGCAGCATCATGTGCTAATCATTTTGTTTGCAAATAATGTTTTTTTTTTTTTTTTTATCTTAAATACTGTACCTGTGTATACTTTAACCATAAAAAGTGTTTAATGCCTGCAGAGGCATTGTGACAAGAAAAATTTCTCCAATGAATATACTTTCCTCTTCATTTCTTAAAATGTCAGCAGTTTTTCCATCTGTGCCTCCACCAATGTCTCTGTGGAGAAACAAACACCATTATTTTCCTCAACCATCTTCTCCAGTTTCTCCATTAACACAGACACTTGTGTGTTCAGGTCAATGAAATGATGTCGTCCTCCAAAACTCTGAATGACAGACTGTGTTTCTTCATTTAGTTTTTCTGTCTGATGCTCTGAATTCTGCTTTATGAGGATCATGATGTGTTTGTTGATTCTTGAGCTGAATATCCTCTGGATCTCCTCTATTTCTGCTTTGTCTTCATTATTAAGTGGAGCATCAGGAATGATGATGATGAAAACATGAACTCCAGGATGACAGAGAGACACACAGCGGTGAGTCTGACGCATCACTTCCTCCTCTGAGAGCTGAGTGTTGAACAGAGCTGGAAGCTCCACCAGACTGATCAGACGTCCATGAAGCTCCACGTCTCTCCTCACACACTCTGAGCTGAGCTCTGACCTTCTCTCGCTCTGATTCAGGATCAGGTTTGATATGAAAGATCTTAATTCTCTCTTACTCCCACAAACAACCAGATTCAGCTTCACACTCTCTGTGTCAAATGAATAAACTAATTTAACAATGTGGTTTTAACTTAAAAAGTTGAATCCCAATGACCTTACATTCTATATTCTAAATGCAGAAGCAAAAACTGGCAGTAGAGGTAGCAGAGCATCAGAATGAGGGAAGTAAGTTACTTAAGGCTGGAATAAACTATATGACTTTTAAAACCTCAACAGACTTTAAAACATGGGTTAAATTCTGGGCACAAGTTGAGTGATTTCAAAAGAGGTGTAAGAGTTTTGAGTACTTTTTTTCTCAAGTAGGTAGCTCATGTATAAAAAGGTATTTATTCATGCATGGTTTACCCAGTATAGATGTACTGAGCTGCAAATAACCTGTAAGCTTATTACTTTATCCTCCTAAAAATTCTTTATTCAGAACAATAAATGGTACTCACCCAGTGTCTTGATCTTCTCCTCTTTGATTTCATTGTCTCTCACTCTTAGTTTCTTCTCTAGTTCATGTCTGACTCTCTGCTCTGGAGCTCTTATATACGTCTGAAGAGAATAGGGTTCAGTCTTCATGCTGTTTATAACATCTAGAATCTTTAAGATCTTTTCAGTGTTCTTCTGGTCCTGTAACCCCATCACAAAGTACCAACTCCCATAGAGACTCACAACACTCTGAGATTCTGTGGATTCTACAAAATCTGACACACTTTTGTCAACAGTGAGATCAGTAATGAAAAGCACCATGAAGTGCTCTTGTGAGTAAAATATTTCTTTAACCTTCGCCATTTCTGCTCTTTCTTCATTAGTAAGTGGAGTAACAGGAGTAACGAGGATGAAAAGATGAACTCCAGGATCACAGAGAGACAAACAGTGGAAAATCTCCCGCATCACTTCCTCCTCTGAGAGTCGAGTGAGAGCTGGAAGCTCTATTACACTGATCTGCCGTCCATGAATCGTTCCCTCTCTCTTCTGACATGCTTTACTCATCTCTTCCTGAGGTTCATTCGTTTTGCCTCTAAATATTTTAGACACTGAGTTCTTGAGTGTTGAATCATTTCCACACAGCACAATGTTCAGCTTTGCTTTTCCAGTAGTCGTCACTGAAAACATTAATTAGAATATAATTAGATTGCAGTACATTCTTTGATAAACTGAAGGTTTGGGTGAATTTGCTGTCTATGTATGGATTTATAACAACATACAGACTGTCTGCTCCGACAGCCTTTAGAGAAATAGTTCACACAAAACTGACAATTAAGGAGGGAAAGGACATTTTGTGTGGCCAAGTATGGTGTCCCATACTCAGAATTCTGCATTTCACCCATCCAAGTGCACACACACTGTAAAAACAAACCAAGAGTAGTGGCCATTTGGGAGTTCAGAGCTTTGCTCAAGTGTCTCACCTCTACAATCCCTGCCAGTACCAAGCAAGACTCAAACCCACGACCCTTGGGTTACAAGTCTGACTCTCTAACCATTAAGCCATGACTGCCTATTAGCATTTAAACACTTCAAAAGTGGGATGAATTTACCAAATAAACACTCTCTAAGACAATGTAACTATTAAAGGACAAAACAGTAGTTCATGATCATATTTTTTGAGGTATTACCCAGAAAGAAAATGTTTGACAAACCTCCTCCATCACATCCTATTTTTGTGTTCTCTTTGAGATCAGAATTCTTCTTCTCTTTCTTGTCTCCTCTGACTGAACCTCCAGATCTGCTCAGATCTTCATCCACTGATGTTCCATCACCTTCATCCTCATACACATCACAAATGAGAAATTCTTTACATTCTTTCTTGAGTATCTCTTTTGTCCTTCTGAACATCTCAAAGCGCCATCCTGTGCTTATTGTATTAAACTTCAGATGTCCTCCTCCACACTCCTTTAATAAACCAAGAATAGAGTTATTTTTAGATGCAAATGTTGATCCACGTGGCTCATCATCAGTAGTCAGTACTATAGTGTGTTTCATGGCCTGGTAACTGAAGAGGTTCAGCACATATTCCACTCTGTGTCTGTCGTTCTCATTGAAGTTACTATGCTGCAGTACGAGGACAAACACATGAGGTCCTGGAGCAGACAGAGACACACACTCTCTCACTCCATCTGTTATCATTCCCTGTGGGAAATTTGGCTGGAGCAGGTGAGGATTGAAGACTGTGATGATTTTCTCCTCCACTTCTCCACTGATTCTGTCACTGGACTGCCGTAAATAATATGGAGCTTCACTGTCAAACGCTGCTCTGCCCAGTATAGTGTTTCCCACTCGTCTGTTTTCTGATCCATTCTTTCCTATCAGAACAATCCTAAGATCACTCGCTGAAAAAGAGCACAGACACTGCACAATCATCACTTAAGCATTTCATAATGATTATTTTACAGAACAAACAGATTTAACACGAACAGCAATGTTAATATCACTGCCAGTGCTTTATTTACTTACTGTCAGGACGATCAAATAGTGGGCTATGTCTATCTGCTGCTGCTAGAGAAGAAAAACACACACAGAGTGAGAGAGAGAGAGAGAGAGAGAGACAGAGAAAACTGATTGTTTAGCCATTATAAATCATTTATAAAAAGCCATTATATTTATCATTTATATTTTTTTTTAGAACTGAGAAGGAACAGTGTGCTGACCATACATGGATCAGCACTAATTTAATTGATGAAATTATGATTTTCTTTATCCTCAGATTTTCTACAGTGTCAAAATTACACTTCAACACATATTTATTGATCTACAGCCTCCATAAAAATATTACTAAACAACTTATTGCCACAAATCACCAGTGCAAAGATAGTTTCGTTTCTAGTGTTTACAAATGTACGTGCCACGTGTAAACAAATGTAAGAATACAGTGAATATCTGTTAACTAACTAAACAATTGCGAACTGTTTGCCAATATTTCACTTAATAAATCATTAAAGAAAAGTTATACATGTACATATACATGTGTCCAATTTGATTCTTACCTGACATTGTAACAACAACACCTTGTTGAAAAACTAGAGCTGTCCTGCGAGGTTTCTGGGGAAATGTACATAGATTCAACGTGACGTGGAAGTAAGGCTGTGCGACGAATCAGATTTCGGTTTTCGGTTTTCGGTTTCAATTTTGTCTCAAGTGTCAACCTTTATGAAAAGGTGACAAACAACATAAAACGATCACTGAACAGCATGCTCATGCTTTTATTTACAGCGGCGCGCTTGACGTCAATGCTTTATTTTAAGACCTGTTAAAAGCGAAACAGTAGACGGAGAAGAACAGGTGCACAGTGGGGGCTTTCGCAGAACCTGATTTTAC
Source organism: Cirrhinus mrigala (assembly GCA_036247105.1). NCBI lineage: Eukaryota > Metazoa > Chordata > Actinopteri > Cypriniformes > Cyprinidae > Cirrhinus > Cirrhinus mrigala. The sequence goes on along the minus strand of JAMKFB010000277.1, from coordinate 341,510 downwards.
CAAGTACGACATGTTCCTGGATCAACATCTTTGTTGACCCCGGAACAACACTGTGATTAACCAAATCAGATAAAAAAAAAAAAAAAAAAAAAAACAGTTTATAGTTTTTGTGAAGTTTAGGCTTACAATCAGTGTTTGGTGCTTGTACATTAGTGTCATTCATCTATCATTTCCTCTGATTTCAGGGATTATTCATGGGTAAGGTTAGGTTTAGGTGTACGGATGTGGTCAAGATTAAATTTTTGGATTAAAATGTTGTTCCAGGGTCAACAAAATATGTTGATCCAGGAACACATCTAACCCAGCAAAATCAGGACGTGGGGGCTTTTCAGGCACGCTCCTAAACCGTCCAATAAACATAAAAATATGCCAATATGTTTGTCTTCAGCGAACAGGAACAGTTGAGAAAGAAATGCGTGTTGGTACATTAGATATGGAAGAAAAATAATGCCAAATGTCTTTGGCACAAAAAAAGCATGTTTAACAGCACTAACTGAAAAAAAATAATGCATTGCATTTTTAGGTCCTGAAATTTAACATTGTTTATTTAAGCTGCGAATATTTTTATATATATTTAAAATATTTCACACACATTTTTATAATTAAAAATGTTATAATTAATATTCACCTTTCAGAATTCACTTCCAAAGTATTCAATCTGTTTAAAAATACAGTGAATAATATTAGAGAGGCTAATTTCAGTCCATTTTATTTCACTTTCCAAATTCGCTTCCACAAATTCAGTGGTTCAAATTCGGCAGAAAATCCGGCATTGCACATCCGGGAACTGCAGGAACAATAATAATAATAATAAAAAAAAAAAAAACAGTATGCATAACAAAAATAAACAACACAGTCTTTTTAAGTGCAAACAATAAGTGCAGCCATAATCAAAGTAGGCTACTCTCTCAAAATATCAATACAGTGAAAATATAGAGACCATTTTTTTCAAGCATGATACAGAGCCATAGACAACCCATTATAGCCTACATACTAATAACAGCCTCGATATGTAGCCTAATTTGAGCGCATCAGGGAGTGGCTTTCAAAACGTGGGTTTTTAAAATCGGTTTTGAATGTGCATGCGCATTTTACTTTGCACGAACTCTCGGCGGTGCTGAGCGTGCATTCTACAACACAACACATTCATTTTGTCAGACGCTCTGCAACCTCCTTTAATGTTTCTAATGGGCCAATGAGGGCATTTTCTTTTATTTGCACTTAAGTAGATTTAAAATAATAATAATAATAATAATAATAATAATAATAACAACAACAACAACAAATCGCGCCTGGCCAAAACGTTTGTCTTTTTTATCTCCTACTTTGATCCCAATAAAAAGATTTAAAGATATCAGACCAACCTTCGCTGAAAGCATGCAGACGCGCTTCTGGAAGAGCTTTTGTGTCTTTGCGTAATTCAGCCAGAGGGTGGCGCTATAATGTGAAATAATAACAGGCTGTAAATACACAGAATGTTATCTTGTTCTCTGTGTTAACTTTATTGTGATTTGTCTACAAACAAACAAATAAATAAAGCGCAGAATTTAAAAAAGTACTTTTTTGTATGTTCAATAGTAATTATCAGCACACAAAAAGAAAGCAAACAGGCTTCAGGGTTGGACCGAAGTCAAACAAAATAACAAAAAATAAAAATAAAAATAACGAAATAAAAATAAATAAATAATGACAGAGTATTTACAAACGGTACTACACAGAGTTATTGCTGTTTCTCATCACCAATCACAACAATTTCAACCAACAGTACCATCAACAACATCCTACATCCAGATGCGCACAGTTCCACTTCGGCCAACCACGTGCTCGTTCAATTAAGGTGCGATAACCTATATATATATATATATATATATATATTAAAAAAAAAAAAAAAAAACATCTGTCTTAACATATTATAAGCTTGTCATTAGATTGCAATATAGATTTTTTTTTTTTTTTTTTTTGGACATATATATCAGGTACAGTACATGTACATGTTTTTGAAGACAAAAAATCTCTCAACTAATGCTGTAAAATGTAGGGAACCCAGTTAGCTGGTTTAAGAAGAACATTGGTTATATATTTGTAATAATAAAAAGGAGGGTAGAGAATTAAGAAATTTACAAATTGGATTGCCAATAATAGTGTGAAAACAGAAAAAAAAAAAAAAAATAGAGAATTTAGAAAATGTATTTTATCGCTTAGCTCCTTTACTGAACACTATTTACAGGCGCGCTTTGCTGGATCATTGTTTTGACGCGTAGTTTCTTGAACTTATCGAAAACAAAATGCAATGTCTATACCTTTGAAAATAAAGTTTTTGGATATTCCAATCCATTTATTGTCCATTTCTTTGATCAAACACCAAAAAGCAAAATTAAAGAACAATTCGTCCAATTCCATCACAGTCAAATAGTTTGACCTTCTTCGGCGCACATCTCTGAGTTAATTTGAGAGCATAAATACACTATACACCCTCCAGTGGCTTGAAAGAAAATTACAACCAAAAAATGGCTCCTACACCCCAGCCCCTAATTGTTTATGACTGGGAGAAAAATAAACAATTCAATTAACCTTATTTACATAAGGAGCCATGAGTTACAACAACAAATACATGATTCACACCCATTTTTTGCAATTAAAATAACATAGATAAACAATTCTATTGTATGCATTCATGAAATCGTCATTCATGTCTTACGTTTCTATTAAAAGACAGATTTTTGTTACTGGTCTTGTTATAACACTTATTTTAGTTTGGATTTTTGCAGACCTAACTAAACCCTTTTGATCTGGGAATGTTTCCAGCATCTTTCCAAGCATCCAAGAATTGCGAGGGGCCACAGTGTCTGCAATGAGAACAATGTCACCGGGTTAAAAATTCTTCGGTCCATTTTTGCCTTTCTTGGAGTAGAGACAAGTACTCTTTTATTCTACGGTAAAAAACAAGCTAAAACCAGTATATGTGTCCAAAAATAGTGTAAAACCATGAAACACTCTTGTAAAATGATCACTGTCCCACAGCACTTTTTCCCTGTAAACAGATTTGTGGTTGCTGTAGTAACTGTTGCAACTTTCAGATACATTTAACTGACAGATAAACCATAGTATAAAACTTTATCTGAATGTGCATTTCCATTTCAGACCCGTAATATATTCTTTCTCCATCCATGCAATAAAAACACATCATTGAATGAGCACAATGCAAATGGATTTGTTAATTAACATTCAGTTTTCAGTTTTGGGTGAACTATCCCTTTGAGGTCAAAGGTGCAAGTTAACTAATTAGGTGGAGTCATTGGTAACATGAACAGTGCATTAACATGAGATACTGAGGAAAACTTAGGCAACACAATTGTTTCAGTGGGGTGTTTAAACAGTACATTTTTTTTTTTTTTTTTTTTTTTTTTTTTGAAGTTTGTGGTCTCCTTTTCTCGTGATAAGATCAACCCTTAAGTTAATGTCAATTTGCCAAAGTAAACGTCCGTTAAACCCAGAGAAGCCTAATTTTTGTATGTTATGTTGTTTTTTTATTACAGATGAGTTATTTCTCAAAATCATCTACAAAACAGTAGAGAGATTATCCTACTGATCCTATAGATTAACATTTACTACTAGGCTTTAAAGGTTTAACTAGTTTAAATGGACAGGATTTCAAGATGACTAGCTGAAGACAATATTGTAGCTATACCCATTAAAAAGTAATCATGAAAAATCAATTTCATGATAGCTCTACAACAACACATGATGAATTTGGATTGACGTTGTATTGATTCAAAACTAAAAAGTGCACCTTTAACACAGTATATTAAAAAATATATGGCAGTTATCTTAAAATAGATCTTAAACATACCTTAAATTACACATACTTAAAATTGTTTTAAAATAAGACATTAAATATACACTATAGAACAATGTAAAAATACAGAAAGTGCATTTTATATAGACAGACAGACAGATAGACAGATAGATAGATAGAAAGATAGATATGTGTGTGTGTGTTTTATTTTCATTTTTCTATTGTTCTCTTCTTAAATTCATCTTCTCTCTCTCTTTATCATGTTTCTGTTTTTCTTCTGCCATCTTCATGTTCATTCTCTCCATCTCTTGTTTGAGTGTCTCATTATATTCATCCCACATTGCCTGTTCTTTCTTTCTCCATTTCTCTTCCTCTTCTTTTCTTTGTCTTGCTTCTTGTTTCTGTCTCTCCCAATCTTCTCGTTCTCTTTGCATTACTGTTTCTCTTCTCTTCCTCTCTTGATCATGAGCCTGTCTTTCCACATCCATCGTCATCTTCATTTGCTTTTTCTCTATTTCATGCTTGGATTGAAGATCTTCTTTCTCTCTTTCCATTTTCTCTCTCTCTTGGGTAAGTTTCTGATTATATTCATCCCACATTGCCTGTTCTTTTTTTCTTCTTCTCTCCTCTTCTTCCCTTCTTTGACTTTCCTGTTGTTTCTGTTTCACCTATCCCTCTCGTTCTCTCTTCATCTCTTCTTGTTCTTTCTTCATCTCCTCTCGTTCTTTATTAATTTCCTCTCGCAGCTTTCTCTCTTGTTCTTTGATGTCTCTTTTATGTTGTTCTTCTCTCTCAATAAATTCTTCTTCTCTTCTCTTTCTTTCTTTGTCATGATCTTTCTCCATTTTCATCTTTATCCTTTGTTTCTCTTCTTTATGTTTCTTCATCAGTTCTTCTTTTTCTTTTTTCAGTTGCTTCACTCTCTCCATCAGTATGTTCTTTTGTTTTTCTTGTAATTCTCTTTCCATCTCTTTGAACATCTTACATGAGTAGTAACTCCCTCCGTTTGCTTTCACCATGTTGTCTATCTTCTGCAGTAGATCAGTCACCTGTGTTCGGTCTCCAGTCTCTTTATTATTGAACACATGGAATCTGTTTCCACACTCATCAATGAGGTTTTTAAGGGCAGATGCAGGTTCTCCCAGAAACTCTTCAATAGTTTTGTTCTGCAGAAAGTCTCCTCTAGTGAAGAGCACTATGGTGTACTTTAACGAGTTTTCACCAAACGTCTCTTGAATGATCTTCACTGCTCTTTGCTCTTCTTGAGTGAATCGTCCCAGTGGAATCAGTAAGAGAAACACATGTGGTCCAGGCAGGAACATGTGGATGCAGTTGCTGATTTCTCTCTGTATTTCTTCATTACTGAGTTCAGTATCAAACAGTCCTGGAGTGTCAATCACGGTAACATGTCTACCATTGATTTCAGCTGTCTCTTTCTGACACACTTTAGTAACAGACTTTTGAGAAATGTCTGAAATAAACGTGTTTCTTCCTAAGATGGTGTTTCCAGATGCACTTTTCCCAATTCCAGTTTTTCCCAGCAGCACAATCCTCAGATCATCTTCTCTTTCTTTTGAGTCTAAGGTTAGATTAAAAACAATATAGAAACAATAAAAAACCTTAAAAACAATATATTAAATTTCAAGTGAAGACTGTCAATTATCCAGGTAAACAGAGAATACTGGGCCTCATTTATCAGTCTAACGTAGAAACACATGCAAATCCAAGCACACCAATCAAAGTACGACAGAGTTTACATGTGATTCATGAACATTCAAATGTCGCCAATCTCTTTGTATGAATGATCGTATGTTGATAAATGTGGCGGCTGAAAGTAATTGCCCCCGATATATCAGGATATATCGTTATCAGAATATGTTAAAATAGATTTGACTTCGTCGTCTCTGAGAGAATATGCGCCGTTAATGCAGCATTAAAAAGATCCGTAAGTGTTTTTACTTTCACTTTCTGTAGAGTGAATGAGAATAAGATGTTCACGGCATTGTGCAAGGTTTGCACGTTGCTTGTGTGATACCCATTGGCCCGCCTGCATGGTTTAAAACAGAAATATTTTTAATAATGCGATGTAAACACCTCTGACTGTGCTTTCGGTAGCTCAGATGGTAGAGTGGAGGACTGTAGGAGGAGCGTCGGCAATCCGTTTTTTGGGGCAGCCGTGGCCTAATGGTTAGGGTGTCAGGCTTGTAACCTAAAGGTTGCGAGTTCAAGTCCCAGGTCTGGCAGGGATTGAAGGTGGTGGGAGTGAATAACCAGTGCCCTCTCCACCCTCAATACCACGACTGAGGTGAGTCCCTTGAGCAAGGCACTGATCCCCCAACTGCTCCCCAGGCGCCACAGCAATAGCAATATGGCTGCCCACTGCTCCGGGTGGGTGGGTGTGTGTTTGTTCACTTCTCACTACTGTGTGTGTGCACTTGGATGGGTTAAATGCAGAGCACAAATTCCAACTATGGGTTGCCACACGTCACATCCTTTCCTTTCCTGACTTGCGGTTTGCCTGACTTGGCGTTGGCCACTATGCCACTGACAGCAGGCAACCTGTTTACACGACTTTTAGTTTTCTCCGGCTGCTGTTTACTAGTGATGGGTCATTCTTGAACGTTTCGTTCATTTTGAATGAATCTTTAATGTGACTCGGGACGAACGAGTCGTCTCAGGGAGTGATTCGTTCAGTTGCGCATATGCAACATCCTATTAGGTTCTGTACTAAAATTAGTTCACCTGTTTTGAGTTTTCGGGTTTTTGAGTCATTCGTTCATCTTATGGGGCTGTCACGTGATGAACAAACATCTCGAACCCGAAGACTCAAGAAATTAACTAATCAATTCTCTTTCCAGCTCAGACTGCATAGGTTAAGCTTATGGGGCTGTCACGTGATGAACGAACGACTCAAACCCAAAGATTCGAGAAATTAGGTGTGTTCGACTTCATCTACGGCTACAGACGGCGATCAACGAGAGTAGCTGAGAGCAGTCGGGGGCGGAGTTGAAAACGGAGGCGTCAAGTCGGACACTTTTTACTCTCGTTAGTGAAGCTCTCACAGTGTTTGCATGCTCTATCACAGAAGAAGTGAATTAAATTTTTTTAAACTTTTCAAAAGCGTTTTCATGAGCAACAGAAACACGTTTCATATACTGCTTAATACAGCGCCATCTGAACAAGAATAATGATCAACATAAACATATACTATTTAAATACTAATAAAGTGGGGTTATATCTGCTTTTATCAGTGTTTTATGATAGATCTGACTCAATATAACATTGCGACTACAGTAAAAACACTTTTATTGTTCTAAAAACACAGATTTGTCAGCATTATCGGACTTGAGGATGTTAGAATAAACCCAAAACACAGGTGATCAATGTCATGTGGTGAATCTGGCCAATTGTGAAACAGCCATGTGGTCATCAGAGCTCCTGCAGCCGCTCTGAAGAAACTGCACCGACTGAGTCAGTCGGCTGCTCTCGAATCACTATCGCGGTACTTTGATGCCACACGTGACAGTCACAAGGCGTCTGCGCCGCCTCAAGACGGACAAAATTTCTAAAAGGCATGCACTGCTTCAAGTCAGAATTTGATCGAGCTGCGCAGCGCCGCGTTAAGTCGAACACACCTATTAACTAATCAATTCTCTTTCCGGCTCAAACTGCATTGGTTAAGCTTAAGGGGCTGTCACGTGATGAACGAATGACTCGAACCCGAAGACTCAAGAAATGAACTAATCAATTATTTTTTTGGCTCAGACTGCATAGGTTAAGCTTATGGGGCTGTCACGTGATGAACAAACAACTCAAACCCGAAAACTTGTCAGAGAAGAGGCGAGATGAGCTAAACATAGACTAAAGACCCAGGTAAACAATGAATTAATCTTTTCTGTTTCTTATAGCATTATAGTTTTGTCTTGTTTGTAGTGTGATCAATGGTTGTGTAAGCAGTCGATGTGTTAGGGAGGCAACATGTAACATTTAAATTATATTTTGCTAAAATGAACGAAATGACTCGAAAAAAGATTTGTTCATTTTGCTGAACGAGACTCAATTCTGAGTCGGTAAAATGATCCGAACTTCCCATCACTACTGTTTACACGACGCGCGTTTCCTGTTACTGACATGACAAGAGCCTCGTTGCTCAGTTTCTGATTGGCTGTCTGTTGCCAAGTGTCCAGCAGCAACAAGCAAACACCGCAATACGATTTTAAATGCAAAAAGCTAAACTGAATGCGATTTCAACGGAGGGGTACCATTCCGATCTGATTTGTACCACTTCAGATTATATTTGACCCACTCCAACCCCTCAAAACGTATTGATTTTAACCATTCCATGCAGACAATCACAGGTGTATTTAAACTTCAACTGATAAATTCCAACGTGCTTTTGCGCCTTGTGTGGCGCTGAGCCAAATAGACATGCTCAGTGCTTTTAGCCTATATCACAACGATTCAGTGCTTTCAACCACATGAAAATAATGCTTCAGACATTTAAATTAATTACTAACAAAAAAATAAATAAATAAATAATACATTTGTTAAATACACACTGATGTTTGTGAGTTTGTTAATGTACTGGTGTGTAAAGAAAGCGGCAATATTCCTTTCAGTTACAATCTGACGACGTATTTTATGATCTATTATTTATTATCTATTATCGTATATTTATTATTTTTATTATTTATTATCTGATCATTACCTTGTGACTGAAACCTTCTCTAATGAATAGATTCTCCTCTTCATTTCTTCAAATTTCTGCAGTTTTTCCATCTTTGTCTCCATCATTGTCTCTGTGGAGAAACAAACACCACTATTTTCCTCAACAATCTGCTCCAGTTTCTCCATCAACACAGACATTTGTGTGTTTGGCCCAATGAACTGATGTCGTCCTCCAAATTTCTGAATGACAGACTGTGTTTCTTCATTTAGTTTTTCTGTCTGATGCTCTGAATTCTGCTTTATGAGGATCATAATGTGTTTGTTGATTCTTGAGCTGAATATCCTCTGGATCTCCTCTATTTCTGCTCTGTCTTCATTATTAATTGGAGCGTCAGGAAAGATGATGATGAAAACATGAACTCCAGGATGACAGAGAGACACACAGCGGTGAGTCTGACGCATCACTTCCTCCTCTGAGAGCTGAGTGTTGAACAGAGCTGGAAGCTCCACCAGACTGATCAGACGTCCATGAAGCTCCACGTCTCTCCTCACACACTCTGAGCTGAGCTCTGATCTTCTCTCGCTCTGATTCAGGATCAGGTTTGATATGAATGATTTTAATCTATTGTTACTCCCACACACAACCAGATTCAGCTTCACACCCTCTGGAACTGTGGCAAAGGAATAAACAAGTTTAACAATGTGGTTTGAACTTAAGTTAAATTAATGCTGCATTTACATAACGTGGGAATTACAGCAATCTGACTACAAAAAGCATTTGTAAGTATCAATGTATCAACATGTCTCAAAGCTATGGAAAACTAAAAGTACAATAATCAAATATTCTGATCAAAAATTAGCCTTCCTAATACGAGGCCATATTCGACTCCTTAAAGTGAGTCAGTATTTTCTTTTTACCTTTGTAATGGCATTTTTCAAATTTTATTAAAAGTATGTCGTCATCATTATGTCAAATTAAAAAAATATATATGTTTATAAGCTTTTTAAAACTTCTAATTAAAACAATATAATAAGAAGTAGAATAAGACAAATAAGTTACCAATCATAGGAAATTAGTATTATTAAAAAAAAAAGATTCATTTGTACTACAAAGGTGGCATAGATGAATTCAAAAGTGGCTTGACATTTTTATACCTTTGTTAAAAAATGACCTTTGTGAGGCTCAGAGGTGGCAAAAGTGCAATTAAATTCATGTTGAGATTAATGTTTTCAACATAAAAGTTTGAATATTTTTTTTATATAAAATAATTTAAACAATATAATATATAATAAATAAATAAATAAATTTTGAATATAGAAATATTAAACAATTTAAATAACTGAAATTATGCATTAAAGGAGAAGTCCACTTCCAGAACAAAAATTTACAGATAATGTACTCACCCCCTTGTCATCCAAGATGTTCATGTCTTTCTTTCTTCAGTCGTAAAGAAAATATGTTTTTTGAGGAAAGCATTTCAGGATTCAAGAAGAAGGGTCATATCTAGAAAAACAATTGGTTATTTTCATTAAAAAAATAAAATTTAAATACTTGTTAATCTCAAACGCTTGTCTTGTCTTTCTTTCCCTGAACCTTGTGTTTTCTGACTCAAGACAGTTAGGGTATGTCAAAAAACTCCAATCATATTTTCTCCCTCAACTTCAAAAATCATTTTAAAATCATCCTACATCGCTGCAGAAGTACTGACCCAGTATTTGCAAAATAAACATGCAAAGAAGATCAAACACCCTTAACAAAAAAGTTAAAACAGCGATATAGGACAATGTTGAAGTTGAGGGAGAACATGAGATGGGAGTTTTTCGACATACACTAACTGACATGAACCGGAACGAAAACAGAGGTCGGGAAGAGCAAGACAAGACGAGCGTTTGACATTAAAAAGTGTATAAACTGTATTATTTTTATGAAAATAACCAATCGTTTCGCTAGATAAGACCCTTCTTCCTTGGCTGGGATCGTTTACACGTTTACAACCGCATTTGGGATCATTTGAAATCGCATTTAAACTGCATTTTGGAAGTTCAAACTCGGGGCACCATATCAGTCCATTATATGGAGAAAAATCCTGAAATGTTTTCCTCAAAAAAACAATTTCTTTACGACTGAAGAAAGAAAGACATGAACATCTTGGATGACAAGGGGGTGAGTACATTATCTATAAATTTTTGTTCTGGAAGTGGAGTTCTCCTTTAAAAAATGAAACCAATATTCACCAGCAGGTGGCGGCAAGTCACTGATTTTATTACTGAGTCATTCATTCGGTTGATTCATTCAGGAATGAAACACCGATGTGTTTGCTTTTAGAGATGCAGAGGAGCTGAGCTGTGACTTTATTTGGAACTATTTTCGTTGATTAAATAGAGTACAATCAGGCAGTAGTGTTATAGTCAGAAAACGCAAGTTACTTAAAATTAAGTTCTTGTCTATTGAACTGTTGTATTAAGTCAATATCACATTTGCAAACTCCCTTAACAATTTTTAAAAGCTCTAGAAAAAGCTCTAGAAAAAGAGAGCACGCAAGTGAGTTCTCTTTCACTTTAAATAAGCAAGACTCAAAAGCAAGTGCAAATGATACATTCCGTCATCTGTCATCATGTTATAAGCACAGATCCTGCTGTATTGAGTAGAATTATTATTAATACCTGCACAGAAATTCAAGTTCTGCTCTGTGTTCACTGCTAATTACCCGACTGTGAATGATGTGAGTGGCGTCACTATGTTGTCACTTAGAAGCTGCAGCCGTGGCAGGGTTGATATATGGTGTGCCGGCAGAACAACAACATAGCGCTACGTGTTTCTTTTCTCCTAATTTTTTCTAACTGAGGGAAATTAGCAACGGAGAACTTTAAGCCCTGCACTATAGATGTACTGTACTGTAAATAACCTTATTAACGTTTATTATAACGTATAATAACGTTTATTACTGTATTTCAGAGAAATCAATGAATGCACTCACCCATTGTTTTGATCTTCTCCTGTAACTCTTTGATTTCATTGTCTCTCACTCGCAGTTTTTTCTCTAGTTCATGTCTGACTCTCTTCTCTGGAGCTCTCAAATACATCGGAAGAGAATAGGGTTCAGTCTTCATGCTCTCTATACGATCAAACAGGTCTGAGATCTGTTCTGAGCTTCTCTGGTCCTTCAACCCCATCACACTGTGCCAACTCCCATACAGATTTACAGGCCTCTGAGATTCTGTGGATTCTACAAAATCTGACACACTTTTGTCAACAGTGAGTTTAGTAGTGAAAAGCACCATGAAGTGCTCTTGTGAACAAAATGTTCCTTTAATCTTCTCCATTTCTGCTCTGTCTTCAATAGTAAGTGGACTGACAGGAGTAACAAGGATGAAAAGATGAACTCCAGGATCACAGCGAGACACACAGCGAAGAGTCTGATGCATCACTTCCTCTTCTGAGAGTCGAGTGAGAGCTGGAAGCTCCATTAAACTGATCTGCCGTCCAAGAATCATTCCCTCTCTCTTCTGACACACTTTTCTCTTCACTTTCTGAGGTTTACTTGTTACCCCTCTAAACATTTTAGACACTGAGCTCTTGAGTGTTGGATTATTTCCACACAGCACAATGTTCAGCTTTGGTTTCCCTGTAATCATCACTGAAAGCATTAATTAGAAATAGATGATTTAGTTCAGCTTTGCTACGAAATGTATACTTCATTAAATCAACAACAAAAATATCATGCAATATATCATTACACTGCACTACATTTTTTATCATCTGAAGATATGGTTGAATCGTCTTCACCCCAAACTGACAATAACGGTACATTATCATTGAAAAAAAATAAATAAACTTTGACCAACCTCCTTCGTCACTTGCTGTTTTTGTGCTCCCTTTGAGATCAGAATCCTTCTTCTCTTCATCGTCTCCTCTGACTGAATCTCCAGATCTGCTCAGATCTTCATCCTCTGATGATCCATCACTTTCATCCTCATACATGTCACAGATGGGATATTCTTCACGCTCTTCCTTGAATATTTCCTCTGTCCTTCTGAACAACTCAGAGCGCCATTCTGGTTTTCCTTTATTAAATTGAAGACTTCCCCCTCCACACTCCTTTATTAAATTATGAATAGCATTATTTGTGATCATATAAGGTGGAGACATGAATTCACTTGTTTCTTCATCAGTAGTCACCACTATAGTGTGTTTCATGGCCTGCTTACTGAAGAGGTTCAGCACATATTTCACTCTCTGCTTGTCGTTCTCACTGAAGTTCTTATATTGCAGTACAAGAACAAACGCATAACATCCTGGAGCAGACAGAGAACTACACTTACTCACTCCCTCTATAATCTGTTGATGTGAGAGATTTTGCTGGAGCAATTGAGTGTTGATGACTGTGATCTTTCTCTCCGCCACATCTCCACTGTGCTGCTGAAAATAAGATGCAGCTTCTCTGTGAAATGCTGTTGTTCCCAGTATAGTGTTTCCCACCCGTCTGTTTTCTGATCCATACTTTCCTATCAGCACACAACCTTAAATCACTCACTGAAAAAGAGCACAGACACAAGCAAAATGCAATTAAAAAGCACTGCACAATTACCACTTCAAAATCTTGTTTTAAAAATCCTACGATTTAAAAATCCTACTCTAACTCTTTTAGAAGCTTAAGGAACATCTAAAAGATGTAGATTTGTTTACATGCAGAGATCATTTTTTGCTTTACACTCTAGGCTGTCAGCTCAACTGTTCACTCTGCTTAGATTGCGCTTTTATTTACTTTTTTACTTACTCTTGCTTTCCCTCTTTGCACACATAACATCTGCAATGACCACTTATGACAAAGGAACACTTTTGAATATTGGAAACCACTACACTGACCTGTTTCGAAACAATTTACCTCCAATCCATCGTGGCCATCTGAGATAATTTGGAACATGGATAAGAACAATGAAAAGAACTCAAGTAATCCCCTCAAGCAACGAGGCAAGAAACACAGCATTCTGCTTGCCAATGTCCAATCTTTGGAAAATAAGTTGGACAATCTTAAAGCCATAATTACGTTCCAACGTGACATAAGAGACTGGAACATCCTTTGTTTTTTTGAAACATGGCTTACGAACTTGGTCCCAGACACAGCCGTAATACTGTCTGATAACGTCACTGTTTATGGACAGAACAGTCTGGGCCAGCAAATCCAGAGGTGGTGGAGTGTGTTTCATGATTAACAATAAATGGTGTTATTATAGGAACGTCTCCACTCTGTCGTGCACCTGTTTGCCTCATCTGGAATATATATATCCATTATTTGCCATCTGTTCTATCTACCCTGGGAGTTCTCATCAATTATCTATACAGCTGTATATATTCCACCACAGGCTGACATCAGTTTGGCTGTCTATGCTTCATGATGTGCTTAGCGTCTGCATAAACTAACATCTAGATGCTGCCTCTATCATTGCAGGGGAATTTAACAAAGCCAACCTCAGGCAGGTCATGCCGAAACATGTCTCCTGCCCAATTAGGGGGCAAAAACACTTGATCATTGTCGTTCTCAGTTTAAGAATGACTACAAAGCTCACTCACTACTGGCCTTTGGCAAATCAAACCATCGGAATATAAACAAAGGTGGTCTGAGCTGTCGACGTGACAGATCTCATCATAGTTGCTGCTGTCATGTCCTACAGTGAGAATAAAGGCTAATCCTCGAGGCACATAATCGGCTACAGGTGTCATGTAACAGAGGCCAGCGGTAGGTGCTGTGCTCACTCCCCTGATCTGAAGAGGCGCACTAACGACTGTCAGTAGTGGCTGCAGTCTTTAGCCACCTTGTTAGTGCACCTGCCTCCCATGCCGGAGACCCAAGTTCGAGTACCGCTCAGAGTGGGTGCAAGTAGGACCCAGGGGGCTTACAGAAATTAAGCATAGCATTAGTTATGGCAGGTCACGTTGGTCAAGCTCAGATCAGCTGCCTCTAAGCTGATCCACGTCTACCTATAGAAATATGACGCCTATTTCACCATTCATATTTAAGGTCCTTCAGTATTATCTGCATCTTTCGCATAGCTCAATAGCCTCCTCCATCCCCAGCTCCTACACTCGTCCAATCAAGATTCAGCCTTTTGATTCTATTTTGAATCAGGCTCATTTCTAAAATATGTACATTATTGAACATTAATCATCTCTGCAGTACATTTATGTTGGTTCTGTTACACTAGGGGGTTATTACTGCTCTCCTTGTTCTTATTCATGCTAGGGAGTTCTTGCCCAGAATAGAAGCATGCCGCCAATCCACACCGTATGCTAAATGTCAATCATATTTGACGATAGTGGTCCTGACAGAACTGAGGTGAATGAACGCACTGCTGCATACAACATGGGTCTCTCGTTGGGGAACATGAGCAATTACAAAGCGTCATTCTATGCTCTCCGACACGCAGTAAGAGCCACTAACTCAGATACTTGGAACAAATGGAGTCTTATTTTCAACTAAAAATCTCAGCGTATGTCACAGACTGAGGTCCATCTGTGCCTTCAGAAGCAGAGGTGAGAGCAGACCCATTTAATAAAAACCAATCACAGCATATATACACATACATATATATATATATATATATATATATATATATATATATATATATATATATATATTTACATATAGTCATGGCCAAAAATATCAACACCCTTGCAATTCTGTCAGAAAATGATGCAACACTTCTCAAAAAAATTGTTCCAGTTGCAAATGTTTTGGTATTCACATACTTACTATTTTTGTTTGCACTGCAACAACACAAAAAAAAAAGAGAGATGAAAGGTCAAACTTGATAAAATCTCAAACAGAACTCAAAAATGGACAAAAGTATTGGCACCTTGTCAAAACTGATAATGCTCCTGTAATTTGTACGTAGACACACCTGTGGCAAGTAACAGGTGTGGGCATCTATTGCATCAATATCATCAAGAGGTTTATAGCCCATGATGTCTGTAAACCTCCCTGGATGTGGACAGAAGAGCAAAATTAATGAAAAATTACAACAAAGGATTGTTCGAATGGTGGATAAAGAACCCTCATTAATTTCCAAACTAATTCAAGCTGATCTGCAGACACAGGGTACAACAGTGTCAGCTCGCACCATCTGTCACCATCTGAATGAAAAGGGACGCTATGGTAGGAGACCCAGGAGGACACCACTGCTGACACAAAGGCATAAAAAATCAAAATTGGAGTTTGCCAAAACTTATGTGACAAAACCACAATCCTTCTGGGAGAAGGACAGATGAGACAAAAGTAGAGCTTTTTGGTAAAGGACATCATGGCACTGTTTACAGGAAAAGAAATGAGGCCTTCAAAGAAAAGAACACAGTCCCTAGAGTCAAACATGGTGGAGGTTTAAAGATGTTTTGGAGTTGCTTTGCTGCTTCTGGCACTGGATGCCTTGACTGTGTGAACGGTATCATGAAATCTGATGATAATCAAATTTTGGGGCGCAACGTAGTGGCCAGTGTCAGAAAGCTGCGTCTCCACCAGAGATCAAGGGTCTTCCAGCAGGACAATGACCCGAAACACACTTCAGAAAGCACTCAGAAATGGTTACAAAGAAAGCGCTGGAGAGTTCTGAAATGGCCAGCAATGAGTCCAGATCTGAATCCCATAGAACACCTGTGGATCTCAAAACAACAGTTGGGAAAAGACATCCTTCAAATCTCAATGACCTGGAGCAGTTTGCAAAAGAAGAGTGGTCCAAAATTCCAGTAGATAGGTGTAAGAAACTCCTTCATGCTTACAGCAAGCGATTGAATATATACCAAATATTAAGTTAAGGGTGCCAATAATTTTGTCCAGTGCATTTTTTGGGTTCTGTGTGGAATTGTATCAGATTTGACTTTTCTTCTCTTTTTTTTTTTTTTTTTTTTTTTTTTTGGTGGTGTTCCAATGCAAACAAATAAATAAACACATGAGTACCAAAACATCTGCAACTGCAAAAATTTTCTGACAGAATTGCAAGGGTGCCGATATTTTTGGCCATGACTGCACATGTATGTGTATGTATGTATATACATAGCTGATTGTATAATTTAGGAAGATAATTATTTCTCCTGCAAAGAGTATTATTATATTTGAGGGTCTTTCTCATCAGACGGTTTGAAAAACTACTGACCTACATTGCATTCTGTTTCTCTTACATACAACGAGACATTTAAATACAAGTAACTTTGTCAATAAACCACACATACTGAGACTAATCCTTTGTTTTGTTTTGTTTTGTTTTGTTTTTGGGGGTGGCTTATACTTCAACTCTTACAACACAATATTACAAAATATATATGTTTAACACATCTTAATATTACTGCCAGTGATTTAATTTACTTACTGTTAGGATGATCATGTACTGGACAATGTTTATGTCTACCTGCAGCTGCTAGAGAAAATCAAACACACAGAGAAAGAAAAGCATATGTGAACTAAAAAACTGTCACAGGATGAATGAACGACTTGAACCCGAAGACTCGAGAGGTGAACTAATCTTTTGTTTTTATTAAACAGTACAAACATTAAAACATTAAGGCATTACAATTATACACAAATACAAAGTATAAGAAAAAAAGAAAAGAAAAGAAATATACACACAGATTTGTTGCCAGGGCAACAAAAAACAAGCTATTAAAATTACGTCTTAAGAAGACGCAAAGGATGAATACAGTTATTATAGCTTTTAAATTTGCAGAACTTTGGATAGTTTCCACATACTTATCTAAATCCACTTTTAATAAAAGAAAGAGAGGTTTAGAGCCAGTAAACTTTTATGAATGTGAAATTTTAATTAAATATTTTCCTGTATTCCAAATAGTCAAAGAATCCAAAGGAAGCAACATTAAAACAAAAAGAGGTACTTACAAAACAAGACTGGATAAAGACTAAAAAAGTCTGAGCAAATTTTTTTATGTGTGGGTGCAGGTAGGTCAATGAATCATTTCTGTTTCCTGTAAAGAACCAATAGGATATTGCGCATGCGTGGTCAACATGAAATGAATGAATTCCTCGCTGAGACAACTCGATGTTCCCGAGCCATATTAAAGATTGGTTCAAACTGAACAAATCATTCATGAACCACACATCACTAAAATTTAAACCAACTGCGTAAAGACTCAGGGGCGCCACTACGGTTTTGTGGGCCCCGTGAACAGCATAATTACTTGGGCCCCATGTTCCAGGGGGATGGGGGTGGTCCTCCTTGATAGAAATTACATTCCACTTTCCCCTCGGTAGAAATCGTGTTCCCCGCTCAGGGGCCCCCTATATCGCTAGGCTCTTGGAATCGTCCTAACTCCCCACCCCCCAATGGAACCATGTGTTGATGATACACAGATCAACGAAAACTTAAATGCTGTGATTTTCCTCATCTTCAGAACATCTACAATGTATTAAAATTACTGTTTAACTAATACAGTATGCAGTGATATATAGCCTACATTTAAAATAAGTAGGCTACTATCACAGATCAACGAAGATATAAGGAAATGAACGGCAGATTAATAGAGGAAGGCTCACGAACTATCGCATCTGCTAAATAAATATATATTTATATATTAAGTTAATTAAAATTACGGAGGCAACAATCACACTACTTACCGCGCGCTTTCCAACCGTGAACTGATTATTAGCATAACGGGACGCACATCGCACAGCGAAATAGCCAGCCAATTGGAAACCCCGTTTTCCCCCTTAATACCCAACCATCTTTAAGCGTTATTTTTTTTTAAACAGTTCATCATTAGGAAGTGGAGTCCTGCAACAGCGGAAAATATTGGGGGCAAACTAACAAACGTGGTTTTAATATTTCCTCACAGGCTAATGTTCAGAAATGATTACTTCGAGAAATGTAAAGCATTTTGGCTAGTTTATGAGAGCTGTCTGTGGAGGGAGGGGAGTGTTGTGTTCATCTCTTATGTTTATCTGAATGTGTTTCTACATCTACTTGCCCACATTGTTTTGAACTATACTTATTTTTAACTCTTAAAAACTTCATATTTTTAAAAAAAGTAATCATTTTATTTTATTGAGAAAATATGTTAGTTTGTCTTGTGTATTTTTTCATTGGTTAAGACAACATTTTTAGCTGTCATATGGTCATGTTATATGCTCCACCTACGGGGCAAGTTGTTAAATTTCACTTCCACCCTTTTGAGGTACATAAAGAGAAACATATGCACTGTAATTATGAAACGAAGCAACATATTTGTACTAGTCAAGTGTTGGATAATATATATATATATATATATATATATATATATATATATATATATATATATATATATATATATATATATATAAAATCTATTATATATATATAATCTAAACCCCATGTGGATTTACACTGAAAAAGTCAAAAAGTGTTAGGTTAATTCAAAATTCGTTTTTTTACTGAAAATATATAAATGCAGTGGCAACCCCTGACAATGAATTTATGGTTTATCTTGATTTTAATTTTAAAAGCTTTTTAAGTTTTAAGTTTTAATATTCTAATCGTTGAACATGCAGACGCACGAGGAGGTTTGCGTAATTTGTCTTTGCATAATTCAGCCAGAAGGTGGCGCTATAATGTTGAATAACAGACTATAAATACACAGGCGCAAAAATGTAGTCTTACTTAAATGTAATCTTCTGTCTTGTCTAGTGTGTGGAGAAGCATAAAAAAATAAGAAGCATGACATCTCTACAACAAAGGTACTGAATTCAAAGTTAGCATGACATTCAGAGTCCCAGTAGTCTAAACTTTGTATTTTACTACTTGTACTTGTAATGGCCTTTCTAAAAATGCTCGGGTCAGTTTAATCAGTTCATATGTGTTAATATTTGTAAATCAACAATATAACAAAATAACAATAAGTTATGTGTACATAAACATCCTCTTCATCCTCGCCTTTTCATTTGTAAACTTGAAACATGCATTTTCTGTAAACCTGCTTTGAAATAAATATTATGAAAGCACTATACCTATATAACAATTAACTGTGGTTTTACTATAGTAAAATTGTAGTAACCATGCTTTTTTTGGTTCAAACCATAGTTTTGATGCCATGGTTCTACTATAGTTATTTTGTAGTAATGCTAGAGTAAAACTGTGGTAACCTTAAATATAGTAGCCATAGTTTCTGAAATCATTGCCAATTTTGTAATTACTATAATTTTACTACAACAAACCATAGTTTTTGTAGGAAACATATGGTTGATTTCGTTTTGTACTATGCTTTTACTACAAATACAAATACATGGTTAATTTTCGAAAGAGTACAAATAATTGTGAATTGATGATTTCTTATTGTGTGGACGGTCATTTTGGGTAGTGTGAGAAAATGATTATAAACCACGGTCCGCTAACGGAGAAAGTGGTGGCTGCCAATGGTGGTCTGCTGAATAACAATGAGTAGAACGCCAGTGAACCGTGCCCACACAGAGCGATTTACAGTTTTGGATTGTCCGAACATTGGCTGGGTGTATTATTAGCTAAAAATGGATCTTAAACATATCTTAAAAAACACTTAACATACTTAAATGTGTTCCAAAATAAGATATTTAATATGCACTTATAGTACAGTACAATTATATATATATGGTATGTGCATAAAAAAGCACTTCTTAAGTGTTTTTCTATTCTTCATGTTTAAACTGAAGTAATTTTTTCTCTCTCCTATAGTTTCTGATTATATTCATTCCACATTTCCTGTTCTCTCTTTCTCCATTTCACATCCTCTTCTTCACTTTGTCTTTCCCTTTGTTTCTGTTTCTCCCATTCCTCTCATACTCTCTTCATCTCCTCTCGTGTCTTTCTCTCTTGTTCCTCTCTTTCTTTGATGTCTTTTTTATATCGTTCTTCTCTCTCAATAAATTCTTCTTCTCTTCTCCTTCTCTCTTTGTCATGATCTTCCTCCATCTTTATCTTCATCATCTTTTTCTCTTCTTTATGTTTGCTCATCAGTTCTTCTGTTTCTCTGCTCAGGTGTTCCAGTTTCTCCATCAGTATTTTCTTTTGTTCTTCTTGTTTTTCTCTTTCCATCTCTCTGAACATCTTACATGAGTAGTAACTCCCTCTGTTTGTTTTCACCATGTTGTCTATCTTCTGCAGTAGATCAGTCACCTGTGTTCGGTCTCTAGTCTCTTTATTATTGAACACATGGAATCTGTTTCTACACTCAGCAATCAGCTGATTCAAAGCAGATTCAGGTTCGCCCAGATACTGTTCAATGGTTTTCTTCTGCAGAAAGTCTCCTCTGGTGAAGAGCACCATGGTGTACATTAAAGAGTTTTTTCACCAAATGTTTCTTGGATGATTTTCACTGCTGTTTGCTCTTCTTGAGTGAATCGTCCCACTGGAATTAGTAAGAGAAACACATGTGGTCCAGGCAGAATCATGGAGATGCAGTTACTCATTTCTCTCTGGATCTCCTCTTTAGTCAGTTCAGTATCAAACAGTCCTGGAGTGTCGATCACAGTAATGTGTCTGCCGCTGATTTCAGCTGTCTCCTTCTGACATTCTTTAGTAACAGATGTTTGAGAAATGTCTGAAATAAATTCTTCTCTTCCTAAAATGGTGTTTCCAGTTGAACTCTTCCCAACTCCAGTTTTTCCCAGCAGCACAATCCTGAATCTTTTCTTTCTCCTGAATCTAAAGATATATATATATAAAAAATAATAATAAAATAAAAAAAACATAAAAAGAGCTTAATTTCATGATTTTCAAATGAAGATTGTCAACTATGCAGTTCATCAGAAAAATTAGTGTATAATTTATAATATGTGATAATCATATTATTTATTGTGAACTCTGCATATGTTTATTGTTTTGTCTCATAAATCTGTGTAGACTTTAACAATCATGAAAAGTGTTTAGTCTATGCAGAGGATCTAATCATTACCTTGTGACTGATACCACATCTGTAATGAATGAGTTCTCTTCATTTCTTTAAATTTCTTCACTTTTTCCATCTGTGCCGCCAACAATGTCTCTTTGGAGAAACAATCACCACTATTTTCCTCAACCATCTGCTCTAGTTTCTTTATCAACACAGACACTTGTGTGTTAGGGCCAATGAAAAGATGTCGTCCTCCAAAACTCTGAATGACAGACTGTGTTTCTTTATTTAGTTTTCCTGTCTTATGCTCTGAATTCTGCTTCATGAGGATCATGATGTGTTTGTTGATTCTTGAGCTGAATATCCTCTGAATCTTCTCCATTTCTGCTCTGTCTTCATTATTAATTGGAGCATCAGGAATGATGATGATGAAAACATGAACTCCAGGATGACAGAGAGACACACAGCGGTGAGTCTGACGCATCACTTCCTCCTCTGAGAGCTGAGTGTTGAACAGAGCTGGAAGCTCCACCAGACTGATCAGACGTCCATGAAGCTCCACGTCTCTCCTCACACACTCTGAGCTGAGCTCTGATCTTCTCTCGCTCTGATTCAGGATCAGATTTGATATGAAGGATTTTAATTCTCTGTTACTCCCACACACAACCAGATTCAGCTTCACACCCTCTGGATCTGTGTCAGAGGAATAAAGTAGTTTAACAAAGTGGTTTGAAATTAAGTTAAATTAATGCTGCATTCACATAATGTTGGATTTACTGCAGTCTGGCTACAAAAAGTATTTACAAAGTCTATATTTGCCATAGGGGCTGTTACTAAGTACTGCAGGGTGCCCAAACTTGCTTCAGATCCTTTTTGTTGTTGTTGTTTTACAACTGAACACTTTAGAAATAAAAATGTAATCTGTAAGCTTAAAATATTATGTTGAAAATTGACTTAATTCCTTTCGGAAATCAGATCATCTTTGATTCACTTAGCTATTGACAGGTGCAGAAAACTTTGACAATGGGTGCCTAAACTTTTGCACAATAACAATTACTTTTATTTAGTTGTCAAGCATGCTGAATGTTGAATCTCAGTGCAATGTAGTGATAATGCTGATATATACAGTAGCAAGCCATATATTGTATCAAAGTGATGGAAAACAAAAAGTACATCTAAAGTGATTTCAGGTGTTCAAAGTGTGATGTTTGGGACTGTCCAGTCAGCTACCTGACATGAATCTTACTTTCTGAAAAAAATACTAAAGGTAAAAAAAATGCAGGAGCTAAGTCGACAAGAACAGGCTTGGTCGACTACATTATTATTGGTTGGTTAGTCACAGGGGAAAAAAATCCACAGGAAGTGTTGCAGTCAGCGATGCCAGGGTTTGTTCACACAGCGGGCCAGCTGATCCACCTGCTAATAAGGATGTTGGTAAAAAAAAAAAAATCGGATGTGTGAGATCATTTTGAAAGGATAAAGCATGACCCCAAAAAGGTTGTCTGCAAACTCTGCAATCAAACAATTGTCTGCCTTTCGTCAAAATCGAACATGTCTTATCATTAAAAACATGTAAGTAGACTACTTGGCTATCGTTAGCCACTTAACCTAGCCATTTATGTTAATGTTAATGTGTGCCAATATATAAGATGCTTATCCAAGCATTCATGCAGAGTGTGGAAGTTAAATCATACTGACATTTTCAACTACTAAACAAACTCTTGACATGATACCCCATTTTACAAAATAGCTGATTGCACTTGACACAAGACCAGTCAACATCGTTAGTGGTGAGGGTTTCAAACAAATGATTAAATTCCTTGAGCCAGGCTATAAAATTCCCAAATGTGACACAGTCATGCACGCCATAACAAGCAAGTTTAACACAACTAAAGATTTCGTCTTCGAGAAAATTAGAAGTTGTAACAGCACTCAGCTTCACAACTGACATATGGACCTCTAGCCAGAAGAAAGCTTACATGACCATCTGCACACTTAATTTCTGAAGACCAGCAACTAAATTAATTTGTGTTGGAAACTAAAGCATTGGAGGTGAGCCACACAGCTGCAAACATATCCGAGCGACTTGGTGAAGTGATGGAGCTGGGAGGATGTTCTACAGTAGGACTTGGGATTATCCGTTTCTATAGCCACAGTTCACGCCATGTAATTACCGTTATTCCGAGATGACAGCACGTGACATTTTACTCATAGTTTTACATGTTGTCGGACTCAGAGGTAGCATCTTAGTAGCACTAAAATTAACCTGGCAGCATGGTACAGCTGTCACTGGTCCAAGTCGTAGCTCTCAGAACATTCCGAGTTTACAAGTTGTAATTACATGTTTAGGAGCATGTAAGGGCTTTGGAGTTGATAGTTTTGCCATAGAAAAACATAATTCAGCTTGGGTAGAATGTCATGTGTTCTCATCTCGGAATTATGACATGGCATGACCACAGCTTTAAGCTCACAGTCCTTTTAAAAACACACAGATTTTCTTTTACTTCCAGTTTTGCCCCAGCATGGTATGCAGACTGCATGTTCATGGGTCACAAGAGCAACCTGATATGTGTATCAAATGACTGAAATTCTTTTCTTACTCAAGGCGTGGGCCTAAGGATGTTCAACCGAAGCAACACATTTTAAGGTATGTTATTATATTGATTGACCCTCAAAGTTTTTTTTTCTTTCTTTTTTCTTTTAATTGGTTTACTTGTATTTTTTGGTATTTTGTTTTGGGTATTGTGTTTCCACTGGCTCTTGTTTTGCTTGATCCCATAGCTGATTATTGGTGACTTTATGTCTGCTGCCAATCAGCTGCCAGCTGATGCGGAGAATGGACCTGAGGCATCTGTTGGTAATGTCTGCAGTTCATGTGTTGCCATTCTGATTTTGCGCCAGGTCTCACAGACATACAGCAACACTGACTTCACATTTGTGTTGAAGAGACGCAGTGCTGGGATCTCCAGATGGGCTTGAGCAACTTGAACACAGCTGAGGTTTTCCCAATTCTTGCTCTGATGTCTTGGTCCATTCCACCCTCTTGGTTTTGTCCTTGTTAATTCTCAGTCCTACCTTGGCTACTGTCAGGTCCAACGCTAACACCTTTGCATCACACATTGACTTTGACATCAGTAGCATAGCCAGAAAAGAGACTCTGGTTTTGCATCACAAAAACGTCTCGGTTACATCTGTTACCCGCATTCCCTGAAGGAGGAAGTGGAGATGTTACGTCATAACTGATGTATTTGGGGTCTCATTTGGGTGCCCAATCACCTCTGAGCTTAAGAAAACAGGCCAATGAACATTGGCGAGTGTAATTTCATGCCAAGCCACTCCCCCGTACATACGGGTATCTACTCATTCAGGTTTATGCTAAGGAGCCAAGACGCATCCCGGCATTCAGCGCAGTTCAGGATTGTGGCAGGAGGACGTAATGTCTCCGTGCCCTCCTTTAGGAACTGAGGGTTACAGATGTAACCGAGACGTTCCCCTTTAGTCGTACTCTACAATGTTACGTCATAACTGACGTATTTGGGGTCTCCTCTGGAAACGCCACAATCCTGAACCGTGTTACGTAGTTGAGGAACAGATGCTGACAGGCAAACCTGTCAGGACAAATGAAGCTCAACACGTAACCTTCCCAACGCCCTGTAAGCCAGATAACGGCCCACCAGGTGTGCCAGATATCTGAAGCAATCGTTGGGGGGCGGAGCACAATGACGAAATTTTAAGCCATGTGGGAACTGGGTAAAATAAAATATCTGGTAAGATACTAGGGGAAACACTGTGGGATAAACTGTGGAGAAAAATACTGCAGGGGCAAAGGAGACTCCCTGTCAGAGGAAAAACTGGGAGAAAGCGCACAGATCTGTAAGGAATGGCACAGCAAGCCGACACCGAGCTGTCCTCCCGCGAATTACCTGAAGTTATCCAACGCACGGGAGAAAACGACTCAGCGCAAGAAAAAAATTATCTTGCAAAGGTGATGGGTGTCGCCCAGCCTGCAGCTTCTACATATGTCTGCTACAAAGGCGCTGTGCTCAACGCCTAGGAAGAGAAACACTTTGTAGAGTGGACTTGACTCCTAGGGCACACAGCTCACCTTGGCACTAGAAGCCGAGGTGAGGCATCTACCACCCAGGTCTACCGCATCCCATCCCGAAGCCAAACGTACAGGTTTCACAGATTGGGATGCGGGTGCCAGATTGTGCCAAACTAGGGAGGGCTGTCAGAAGTAGCATGAGTGTCAGCATACCAGGTTTGGGCAACTCAACTCTCTTAAAAAAAAAGTGAATGGCGCGCAGCGATTTGAGCTGTGACAGACTCCAGAGGAGGAGATGTGGGCGAGTTGCAGCATGCGACGGGAGTTTAGACCACCTTGGTGGTAGGTGTACGCTACCATGGCTATGGTGTCCTTATGGACTAGCGTGTGCTTGTCCCGCAGCAGAACCGGGGGAGGACAAAATACTGCTAGCAACTTGAGGCGACTATTGTCGCTCCAGTCGAGGTCATGTTCAGGAGCCCGAGGCTGCCTGCCCATTGCAAACAGCACCTCAGCCCATGTCGGAGGCATCCGAGTTGACTGCCTCATGCCTCGACACCTGGTCTCTGCCTATTTTGCATGTCTCCCTTATTTAAAGGGGTCCTATTATGCTCTTTTACAAAGTCTTGATTTTGTTTTAGGGGTGTACTAGAATTCTCATGGTTCAAAAAACACATTATCTTTAACATAATTTACATTATTACAATACATTTCTCCCAGCCTGGCACATAAAGCTCAAATAGTTCCGGGGTTAATTAAGGCCCGCTCACACGTCTGCAGCGCGTTACAGCTCTGAAGTGGCCACTCTAGTCAATGCTTGTGTTTATTCTCGTCGCGTTGCAGCTTGTTGAAGTAGTTCTCCGCGCTGCATTGCTAAAGTTAGGCTAATCCCCCACCTCGTCACTACCCACCCTCCAACAATTTGAATTTCCGTGGGCGGGATTTAATTTGATGATATTTTAATGGGCCGCATTGTGACATCATTGCATGCGGAAAACAAAGGTTGAAGTCCAAAGAAGCCATTCGTTGTAAAGGGATTTTTTTAATCTCCTTTTGGACTGGACTTTTATGCCCAAAGATACACACCACACACTGACCGAAGTTCGAAAAGTGAAAAAGCATAATAGCACCCCTTTAACACACCTGATTGAGATCATCAACTCATTAGGAGAAAGATCCATGAACTAAACTAATGAGTTGATGATCTCAATCAGGTGTGTTAAATACGGGAGACATGCAAAATGTGCAGAGCAGTGGACCCCCAGGACCAGGATTGAGAACCACTGTTTCAGAAAGTTAATCAAATGGAAAATTGCATTTTATGGTTAAAAGTATCTTTATCTTTTTAGAAAAGATTTGAAATCATTTTGGTGTATTTATTTATTTATTTTCCCCTTTTTTCATAATATCTGGCAACACTCCAATAATCGCCAGCACTTAAATTGATATTAATCAAAAACGCCCATGGACAGGTTAATTCTGACAGGATATGTAAATAGAAAGAAATATGTAAACACTAGCCATGAAGAAGTCTATGCTATTTTATTCAGTATAGTAGTCAAATTTTCACAAAGTCATTCTAATGACACGTTTAACTAATAACAATTTATTGATTACTTAATCTATGAATCATATACTGTAGAATGTTCATTAAGGGTAAGGGGACTCAACAGCGTCGATAGATCCAAGTGCAAACTTTATTGAACACAACGTAGTCAGACAGGCAGGGTCAATCTCCAAACAAACAGTGATATGTAGGGCAAGACAAAAGCGTAATCCAATAAACAGGCAGAAGGTCAAAATACCAGAGAGCACTCCAAAGTAACAAAATAAACAAGGCAATGAAACAAGGCAAAAACTATGGCAATGAAACAAAACTATGAACATGGAAACAATCACAAAGAAACAGGGAAAACGCTTGGTAGAGTCCGCACAGGCAAAACAATACTTTGCAACCTCCTGTTTGGCATTGCCCTCCTTAAATGGCTGCCAAACAGGAAGTCACCAAAGAAGCAGCAGAGGGAGCGGTAACAAACAGTACATGATAAGGGCTCCCTCTGCTGGTGTGGCATTACAATTAGTTGCTGATGTAGTAATCATTAATAAATGGTTTAGTTCTTCATGAATTATGCATTAACTCATGATTATCTGTGCAATAATTAAGCATGAATTAATCCATATTTGTGCACAAGTATTGTAGTGTTACCAAATATGGTTTAATTTAACAATGTTTATCCTTCCAAAACAGAGAAAACATTTTTTACAAACATCTACACATCTGTCTCCTTTAATGTCTTTAGTGTATACAATGAGTTGAATTTGTAGGGGTTACTATAGCGCAATTCTTAATCCCACCCCAGACCTCACTAATTTTCAAACCCTGGCTACGGCCATGCAAGTGACTAGCGATGTAACGATTACCGGTTTGATGATAAATCATGATAAAATTCCCCACGGTTAGTATTACAGTTTCATATTTTAATTATCATTAAAACCGTATTTGATTACCACGATCTGAAGAACTGATGATAAATAAATACTGTACAGCATAAAGCAGTTTTAAGTAACAGTCTCATTTGCGAACGACACGCAGAGTAGTTTCGTTTTGTGTGGAAAGACGGCGGATGTTTTAAAAGAGAGCTAAGGGCATAGGTGCCAATCCCCACGGAAATATCGAGCACCCACAGAAAAACACAATACAGTCTCCATTCATTTTAAGCAATAAGAAATGCATTGCAACTTTTACAACTTTATTCTCGTTATCATAGATCATTTGAAGCCGTTTTTGGCGTTATTTTAATGGTAAGTGTCAAGAGTGCATTATGAGAGGGTGGCAGCAGGAATCCTCTCGGATTGCAGCGGGCTTTCTCTCCCATATATATAGTGATCATGGCTTTGC
Organism: Cirrhinus mrigala; assembly: GCA_036247105.1. NCBI lineage: Eukaryota > Metazoa > Chordata > Actinopteri > Cypriniformes > Cyprinidae > Cirrhinus > Cirrhinus mrigala. The sequence continues at coordinate 313,264 of JAMKFB010000277.1, read as the reverse complement.
GCTCCCTCAGATATTTAGTGTGCGCCCCATTGACTGTAAAAAACATGGACGTAGTGTCCGTGACGTCACCCGTAGATTTCTGAAGAGCATTTTTGAAGCTCTTAGTGGGCGGGAGTCAGCCATCGCCATCTTGGAATCGCGTCATTGCACGTCACTCCGGGAAAATCGAAAATGGGCAAATAGGCGGGACGTGGAAAAGAGTGATAATATATTTATTTGAGTGAATTAAGATTAAAACTTCTTGCGTTCATTATTTTTTTCTGGATCGCAGCTTTCTTACGATTAACCTTAACAACATGCAGACGCCTTTCTGTAAGAGCTTTTGCGTCTGGATGTTGCAGACGCAAAAGCTGCAACATACAGCCAGAGGGTGGCGCTATTGTGTGGAATAACAGGCTCTAAATACACAGGCACAGGATGTTATCTTGTTATAACTATGTTCTGTCTTGTCTACAAACAAACAAACAAAAAAATAAAGCGCAGAATTGAATAACGTGCAATTTTTTTATCAGTGGTGGTTTTTAATGGTGTGTTTCAATCAGTGTTGGGGAAAGTTACTTTTAAAAGTAATGCATTACAATTTTGCGTTACTCCCTGAAAAAGTAACAAATTATGTTACTTTTTATGGAAAGTAATGTGTTACGTTACTTTTGCGTTATTTTAAATCTGGGCAGGGCTTGCTTCTTTTTTTTTTTAATATAAAACAATTCTAATGTAAAAGCCCTTTTACAGCAAAAGTGAAACTAATTCACCTTGGGCTGAAACAGAAGTACATTTAAGCAGGAGATCACTCTTCAGCTTAAAAAAAAAATGAAGCACAAATTTTAGTTAATCTAATGTAATTTTTGCTTATTAGAATGGTTGAACTGAATGAGATGAATTAATGCATGTTCACATTTAGTCTAGAATACAGCAACATCATGTTCACTCCTAATTTCCCGACAAGAGACTTGTCAATCAATAAATGGGAAAAAAAGTATCTTCAACAATCAACATAATGATCATGACAAAAAACAGTAAACATAACTTTAATGACTATGATTTGTGTACATCGTAGTATGAGATTATAGAGACAGAAAAAGGCTTAAATATCTTTGAATAATCATAATATTCATTTAATCATAATGCAACAAAAATGAATGTATGATTCATTGTATCAATGTATGAAGCAATTTTCCTGCTTTTTTATGAGTTAACAACAGAAGAATATAGAGACATAAACAAAAAGTTTTGAAAAAATGAAAACAAAGATTTTTATCTGATAAAATAAAAAAAAAAAATAAAAAAACAAACAAACAAACAAACAGTTCAATACATTAATTATCTTTAACAACTTTGTGATTGTTCTGTATTAAAATTATAACCATTAAAGATCTTTAAATCAGTGGAAAACAGTCTACAATTTAGTACAGTAGACATGTATTTTACTTTGTGTATATAGTATTTACCAAATAAAAAATTTTAATTATATTATCCATCTCCAATAAACCACTAACACAAGACCATTGTATCAGTTTTCATAACAAACTTGTAAAACAGATAAAAAATAAACAGTGAAACTTGGGTCAAAAGTAATTTTGGCCCCTTACAAAAACCACATGATGATGGAAACCCTTCTTTACACTTACTAATAAAGTCATTACTTGATTAATATCAATGAATTATTTTAAAGTGAATTTCTTTCGACTTTATTAGGAATCACATATTTATTTATATCTAACCAGAGTTTAGGAACAAAAAGAAAGTGATAATCATGTGTATAATGTCATGGCAGCATTAGGATAAAAAAAATTATATATACACATAAATCATCAATAAATGTGACCTGGCTCTCAAAACTAGTCTTAAGTAGCACGTGTATATTTGTAGCAATAGCCAACAATACATCGTATGGGTCAAAATTATAGATTTTTCTTTTATGCCAAAAATCATTTAGATATTAAGTAAAGATCATGTTCCATGAAGACATATTTTTAAATTTCCTACTGTAAATATATCAAAACTTATTTTTTGATTAGTAATATGCATTGCTAAGAATTTCATTTGGACTTTAAAGTCAATTTTCTCAATATTTAGATTTATTTTATTTATTTATTATTATTATTATTTATTTATTTTTGCACCCTCAGATTCCAGATTTTTAAAATAGTTTTATCTCAGCCAAATATTGTCCTGTCCTAACAATACATCAATGGAAAGATTATTTATTCAGCTTTCAGATATAAATTAATAAAATAAAATGACCCTTATGGTTTTGTGGTCCAGAGTCACATATAGAGAGAAGATTCTTTTGAGGTCACCATACTTTTTTTCTCTCTCTCTAAAATTGAAGAGTTTGCTGAAATTCCTCCTCTGGCTTCAAGACATTTGGTTCTAGATCTAACAAAGGCCCTTTTAGCCTTTTTGATGTAAAAGGAATTACATTTTTCTCTGATCAAATTTATACTTTCTTTATCTGCTTCATTTGGAGAGATTTTAATAATGTTGTACATTGATTTAGAAAGACTGAATTTTATAGAGAACTTGTATTTAAACAACTCTCAATTTAAAGTATGAAGAATATTAGTATGTTTTAAAAGAAACCTTTTTTATACCCAAACAATAAGTATTTTGTAGAGAGGCATTTAATTTCCAATAATCTGGCTTCCTTAAGGGACTTAAAAATCCGAAATTTCTAACTCAATACATGCACAGTCATACAGTGGAAATACTACAAAATTTGGCAAAGGAATTTGATTATTCTCGAGACAATTTCACAGTTATGAGTCACTCCATTTAGTCTATGAATATAATATTTTCCTAACAACAAAAACAAATCAATATATATATTTCTTTTGGAAAAGTCATATTCATTTGAATGAAGTAAAACTGATGACATATTTAAGATTAGACTGAAATTTAATGTAACACTCTCTTTCACAATTACCAAAAGAGCATTTGTAATCGATATCCAGTTGAAAATGCTCTAATGAGTCTTTCACAAGGTTTTATATTTGAAATGACTCTAGTTTGATTTGTTATACAGTAATGACTAAGAACCTTCCTAAAATGTTCCACACAAATGAGGGAAACATATTTACCCATTAAAATATTTGGAGGAGGAGAAGAAATATAAACAAAGAGATCTAACTGACTGGTTCCTGCACTTTTCATGAATTAAATCAAATTGATCTAAAAACAAATATTTGGAGACTTTACTTCCTACAGTCTTACACCAAGTGCCCTGATTTCTGAGCAGAGAAAGTATTTTTAAAAGAGACAAAGTTCATGACAATACAATATTCTAGAGCTGAAATATGACACTTTAATTTAACACATATCTCATTAATACTCAAAAAAACATTATTCAACAGCTGACCGTCCCAAACCAATGTCTAAAAAGTATTTATTTATTGTTTGTGTGATATTTATTTCAAATTTAAAAAGAGAAAAGTTGCTTAAAAAAAAAAAAAAAAAACACAAAATCAGATCATTTAAGAGTATTTTGTTAACATCAAAATTTGCATCTAAGAAAAAGAAAACGGACAACACCAAATTGTTTAAATAAATGCTTAGAGAAAATACTCCACATAGAACTAATGTTCTTAATAAACTGTTTTAACTCACTTATTTAAAAAAAAAAAAAAATAAAAAAAAAAAATGTACTGTTGAGAATGGCATGAAAATTAAGAGAAGCAGAGAAATCTGATCTATACAAAGTTTTACTCCACAGTGTGTGACCTCCTCCTTAACAGGGATTCCTTCAATTTCCTCAAAGTTTACAATCTCTTTATTGGAAATCTCTCATATTTGCTAATATTAAGATTGAGACCAGATACCTCAGGGGAAAAAAAAAAGCCTTTTTAAAAAAAAAAAAATAGTGTAGTCATCAGCCAATTGACAATTTTTTTGCTCATTTCCAAAAATGGTGATAGCTTGAAAGAATTTCATATTTCCGTAATAAGAATGAGCCTGTGTGACGAGCAGATGAGCAGCGGTGAGATTGAACAGTTTTGTCTAAAAACCCTAGAAAGAAAAATCTACTGGAATTGATGAATCATTTTACTGGAGCTGCTTCACTCTGTGTTCAGGGTTGGAATTGTCTTTCTAAAAACTCCCTCGACATGACAGACACACTTTCAAATACTTCACACTACACTTCAAAGGTTAAACATCTGAATATTATCCAATTTAAATGTTATTTTAATATTATGACCAACAATATTTGTGTTAATTCTTCAAAGATTGTCTCTCATTTGTAAAACTAAAAGTAAAATTGTAGGAAAACAAACACTTGATGACAAACAAAAACTTTTATTTTTAAATCTAAAAAGACATTAAATTACCATCATAGCCAGGAGAATAGTGACCAGCAATCACCATTATAACATTTAAAATATATTTCTGTCATTTTCTATTATGTAGGAAAAGTCAAAGTGTCATGAAAAACAAACTTTTCTTTAAATTGTGACTAAAATTACACAAACAGTGAGTAAAAGGCACAGCATTTATAAACACTCACTGTGTGAAAACTCTCGTTTTAATCAATTAATCTGTCAAAACTGCACAATCCATCTTTTATTTACATTGTTTCCACTTTGTTGTAATGAGAGGATTTGTGATTGTGCATCTGTACATTAGCAACAGACAAACACATAGTTAACTTAATATAAAATTAAACAGAATAACAATGTGTATAAAATGTAAGAGAGATCATGAACATTTAAGCAAAATGGAAATTTCACATTGTAGATTTGCTTTATATCTTTTGATACATTTAAGTGCTGCACTTGACAATCACATTTAAACATCTGAATCATTATGAATGAGTTTAATATAAATATTATTCAACTGAAGAGCCAGACAGACTCATATATATATATATATATATATATATATATATATATAATTTTTTTTTTTACATTTATTTATATAGCACAATTAATTTCAACTTCAGTCGACCAATGTGCTTTCCAATAAAACAGTAAAAACAGAAAAATAAAAACAAACAACATACAAACAAACAATACAACGATAAATTCTACAAGTATCCCATCAGCCAAATGCTTTCGAAAATAGGAATGTCTTTAACCTTGTTTTAAAAATGTTAACAGAAGAAACTTGTCTAATGGAGAGTGGTAAGGCATTCCAAAGCCTGGGGCCAGCCATGCAAAATGCACGATCTTCCCTACACTTAAGCCTCGACTTAGAAATGACCAAGAGATCCTGGTTGGAAGACCGAAGGGATCTAGTGGGTTGATACTCAGTCAGTTATTCACATAAATATGTTGGAGCCAAAGATTTAAGAACGAGGAACAAAATTTTAAACTCCACTCTAAAATGAACAGGCAACCAATGAAGTGAGCGTAAGATAGGAGTAATATGCTCCCTCTTTTTAACCCCGGTCAAAAGTCGAGCTGCAGCATTTGAACAAGCTGTAGACGGGATAAAGCTGTCTGGCTTATCCCAAAATAAAGAGAGTTACAATAGTCCAGCCTGGACAACACAAAAGCATGAATCACTTTTTTAAAATCCTTGACAGAAAGGAAAGGCTTTGCTTTAGATAGCAAACGCAGCTGAAAAAAAGTAGGTTTTCACAACTGAGTTTATTTGACGGTCAAATTTTAGGCCATCATCAAAAGTGAAACCTAAGTTTTTTTTACCCATGGTTTTAAATACAATGACATCTCACCCAGATCCAATTTCGGGGAGACTGAAAATTCAGAAGGGTTAAAAACAATAATTTCAGTTTTCTTATCATTAAAAATTAAACAATTTGATGAAAGCCAATCTTTCACATCCATCAAACAAGCCTTAAGTGATTCGCAACTCACAGAATTTCGTGTAACAGGCAGATAAACTATCCACATAACAGTGAAATGACAACCCGTGCTTTCTAAAAATCAAACCGAGAGGGAGCATATACAGAGAAAAAAGCAACGGAGCCAGAATAGATCCTTGAGGAACCCAGCAAGTCAGAAAAGCATTACTCAAATAATGTTCACCCAACTTGACTGAAAAACCCCTATTTTCCAAATATGACTTAAACCAATCTAAAGCTACACCTCTTAAGCCAACGCAATGTTCTAATCGATCAATAAGAACAGCATGGTCAACTGTATCGAAAGCGGCCGTCAGATCTAAGAGCACAAGGACTACAGAATCCCCTTAATCATGTGATATTAAAATATCATTAAAAATCTTCAAAAGAGCCGTCTCTGTGGAATGGCATTTGCGAAAGCCTGACTGAAATGTTTCAAGAATTGAGTTATCGGCTAAATAACTTTGTAGTTAGGAAAACACAATTTTTTCCAGAATCTTGGAAATAAAAGGCAGATTAGAAATAGGCCTAAAGTTTGTTAACACTGACGAGTCCAGATTCTGTTTTTTAAGCAATGGGAAAACCACAGCATGCTTTAAACATTCAGGCACAATGCCAGATTCTAAGCTACAATTTATAATAATCAATAGATATGGAGCCACATCAGTAAAAACTCGCTTAAGTAAAAAAGGAGGAATAATATCCAGAGGCGACCCTGATGGTTTAAGTTGCTCAACTATTTCAAGCAAATCTAAAAGTGAAACCAGTTTAAACTGACTAAAAAAGGTTTGGGGTGAACTTAAAGGGCTTAACGTGTTAAAAAATGAGGGAGTTATCCCCAACCAGAGATCCTTCATTTTATTATCAAAATACAATAAAAATTATTCACATGATGGAGAAGAAACACCAGGAACAAGACCAGCAGACGGTCTATACAAAATGATAATTTGCTTGAATACTAAAGCAACATTAATCATTCAATATCACATGTTTCTAACACACACGCTGCATTATTTGATTGTAAAGTCTGAGTCTCTTCACCTGTATGGATCACATTCACACATTTATCACACATTTCTTTCTCCTCATAGACACAGTAGTGAAGCTCTTCTGTGGATCCTCACCTGATGTTTACTGCTCCTCTCAAGACCACTTCAAATTATCATATACAGCAATTATCATCTTCTGGTGGTGGATCTCTATCTACACTGTAAGGTGGAACAGAAGAGCAGATAAACAGAGTTCAGTGGGACAAAGTACAAATTAGTTACTGTATTTCAAATCACGTTTATTTTTCTTGATTAAAAAAAATACATTAAAATCCTGTAATGAGATTAATTACTGATTATACCTGATTTTGAATACGTATTTATAAAACATAATATAATACATTTATAACAAAAAATCCATTCTGTTTGTGTCTCTATTGAGTCACTATAAAGAGAAACGCATACGAATGAGTGTCATATATAATAAATGACAAGGAACAAATACAAATGTGTTTTTGCATTAAAACAAAAACCTTTCAGTGAAATGTTCCACTAGTTAAAGCTGTTTGTCCTCTAGTTTAAACATGTTTGTATTGGTCTCAGTAAATAACTGAAATTATTGCACAGCTCCTGGAATACTCAATTCTGATTGGTCAGTCGTGACATTCTGAGGTGTGTTATTCCCTGATAACAACCGTTGTCATTAGCAATGCAGAATAACACACAGTCATACGGGTATTTGAGTCCGGTGTTTCTTTTACTTCTCTCGTATCACACCACCGCGCTCTCACTCGATTCATTCAAACACAACTGCTATTAGCTTGTGCCTCAGTTACTGACTGTATTTACCATCAAACCAACCGGAGGAGATTCCTGTTAATAATAGACTTGCAGATACAGTGTCTTGTTGTTGCTAACTGGTGAGAAGTGTTTAGCTGAATCCAAATACCCTCATTCACAATTCCCTACATTTACATTTACATTTATTCATTTAGCAGACGCTTTTATCCAAAGCGACTTACAGGTGGGGAATACATCAAGCGATTTGTCCTAAAGAGGCAAAACGACTTAGGAAGTGCTCATAATACCATTTTTTTTTTTTTTTTTTTAGTTATACATGTATAACTAACTGTATAGGTGTGCTATACAGTGCTGTGAACATAAAAAAAGGGAAAAAAAAGAAAAAGGTTATGCCTTTTTGTCAGACTAAGAAAACAATCTGCTTTGTTGACGGACTTCTATGTTTTTTTTTATGCTTTCCGGTGCAAGGTTCAGTAATGAGAAATGAACAGTAGGCTGTTCAGAGTGCAGACGTTCATCTCTGTTTCGGCCCATCATAGAAGCAGCCCCATCAGTTGCAAAGCCAACAAGCCACAACATGTCTTCAGAGATGCTCTGCGCATCAAGACATTTTAACAGGAGGTTACAGATTTCTGCCCCAGTGCATGACTGCAGTTCAACAAGTTGAAAGTAGTAGTCGCAGATTTCACCTTCATAGGGAATTCTAATGTAGATGATCAGACATGTTTTATTTGACACAGTTGTGCTCTCATCAATGACAAAACTGAATTTATCAGATGACTTTTTGATGAAGTCCACTAACCGAACTGTCATTGTTTCTCCAATAAACATGAGCATATTTACAACAGGTCTTGTCAGAATGAAGCATGTTTCCCAGGTTTACACCGTTGAGCTGGTGCAGTTCTACCAGACGTGGCTGGATTTTAAATGAGAGGTTGTTTTGTCAGATCATATAGACTGTTCGCATGCAATTCTCAGTCGCATTTAAACTCTTCTCATTATGTTTTCTCCACAGTGCTGCACTGCTTTTTCAATTGCCATCTCTTGTCTACTCTGCTAAATTTCTATGCATTTCACATGGGACTGGCACTTTGCATGTTAACTTATTTTGTCATTTAATTTTTTTACAAACTTTGCGGGGTGTAAATTTTGTCTGGGGATAAAAATAATTCAGCAGAGTTAGGGATATTTAGACTAGAGGTGGAGGGAATTCGCACCCTGATTATACCTTACATAAGTAATGTGACGTGTTGCTTGTTAAAGTTAAAAACACAAGAGACAGAGACATTGATCATGTGATGCTGGACGGCTGTGAGCTGAAGCTGGAATCTGCACTGATTTTACCAGCGTTTTCCTACAATCTGACCAAATCTATTTCAAACTGTAATGATTCACTATTACTGATGTCATTAATAAAGCAGGTGTTGTTGTATAAAGCTCTGACAGTGTGCTTTTGTTCTCTTTCCTCCTTTGTGTTCAACATTTTTATCAACTTTACATTTCATTCTGACACAAACCCTTTGAAATAAACCTTGATGATAATTTGATCAACTCTTTTCACAAAAATTTGAAAGTATATATTTGTTCACATATTTGTTCACAGGAAAATTAATCTCGTTAAAAAAACTCTAGCCTACCACATCCAGTTCTCAAAAGTCTTGTGAACTAATGTTCTGAATGTGTCTCATGGCCTTATTTCAGTGACTTAAAACATTTAGTTTTTTACTAACCACACATAAACATTGTTTTCTCAAAAACACACACATGTACATTCATGTTGCTTACATATTATTGTAGCCCAGTTTGTGCTGATTACAATGTAAACAAACTTTAGCCATGAATAAGTTTTTAAGATACTGAAAAAAGCACAAATATCAGGGCATGTCAAAACTTCTCCAGGGCCCCAAAACACCCTCAGACCCCAGAGGGTTAATATCAGAAAGTGAAGTTTACTCACCTCAGTTCACAGTTTGAGTCTCGCAGCACATCAGTGAGCTGCTGCTTTGAGTCTCCAATCACATTGTTTCTCAGATCAAGCTCTTTTAGAAACTGCAGTGCTTTTGCGTTTGTCAAAGACTGAGTTAAAGAAGAAACATCTGTAATGCCACAGTAACGAAGACTAGAAAGAGACAAACAGAGGAAGATCATCTTACAAACAAATCATTAAGGTGAAGAATTTATCACAAATATAATGTGAACTCAGACTCATCATGAGATTTTGAGTATAAAGTGTTTTGGTTTAAACTGTTGAAGTGATTTTAATCATTTTGATTCTTGTATGTGAATGTTACTGACCTCAATCTCTCCAGTTTACAGTGTGAATCCTTCAGTACGTCACATAAGTGATTCACTCCTGTGTTTTTTATTTGATTCCAGTTCAGGTCCAGTTCTCTCAGGTGTGATGGGTTTGATTTCAGAGCTGAAGTCAGGATGAGACACTGTTTCCCTGTAATACTGCATACACGCAGACTGAAGACAGAAAGAGAAAAGACAATGAATCAGATCCATGTAAAGTTTATGTGTGAATAAATACATCACAAGTAAATGCCATACAGTCAAAAAATAAATTACTTATGCTTATTATTTAATTTTACTCAAAAAAGCTTTTACAATTTAACTGATGTCATTCAAATGAAAATTACTTAGTTGGGTCAACACAATTTAGCTGGTTTACATTAATTAATTAATTAATTAATTAAATAAATGTAGTAAAGTTAAGCTAACCCAAATTAGTGTAGATTAATTAATCTACACTAGTTTGGGTTATCTTAACTTTATTTTTAAACAAGCAGTTTCACTCATAATTATACACAATAATGAATATGAAAAAAAACTGGTGTCAGTACTGACATTTGAATATCTATTACTCAAGAGTCACAATCTAAGCACAAACGTCACTCTTCTGCATAATGGGAACCACAAAATTTAACAACATTACAGAAACTGTCCAGCATAACTGAACATTAAACATTAACGTGTTTCCCTTTACAAAAAACATAAAATAACACTTCATTCCTAACTACAACCATGCAGTTCCTTGCAAATCATGCTGAGAACTACAAATCCACTGCTTATTTAGTTACGTCAACAAAAAAATATGAATGTAGTTTCAACACAAATAAATTAAATCAGTTTCCATTTTAAATATATTAGGTAGAATAAACACAATGAAATTGTTAGAGAATGCTCAAAACATGTTACTTTAGCTCATTTCAGTTAAAATGAACAACAGCCAAAAATATTTTTTACGTGTACAGTCACACAAAACACTTAAAATAAAGTGAACAGTAAACTAATAACACTGTCACTGCTGTACAGTATAATGATACTAACTCTAGTTTCTCCAGCTTGAATTGTGTGTTCATCAGTAGATCACTGAGGTTTTTCACTCCAGAGTCTCCTAGTTTATTCCAGCTCAGGTTCAGTTCTCTCAGGTGTGATGGGTTTGATTTCAGAGCTGAAGTCAGGATGAGACTCTGTTTCTCTGTAATACTGCAATTCCACAGACTGAAGACAGAAAGAGAAAAGACAATGAATCAGACATGTTGTTCATGTGTGAGTTAAATGAATCATGAGTAAACACCATACAGTGCAATAAATAAAATGTTGCTAAAACCTGAAAACAATAAGTAAATAAATAATCACACATCAATAAAGTAAAAAAAAAAAAAAAAAAAAAAAAAAAAAGGATTTGAGGATACTAGTTACATTTCAAGCCTGGATAATCTTTCGTCAGACCAAAAAAATAAAAAAGGTTTATGATTTCTAATTTGTAATTAAGATACAGGATCAACTATAGAACCACTTTAAAATAACATTAAACATGTAAAAATGGAGTTTAAATGTAACAAATCAAGAAAATGTCTGTAAACACCTGAGAGCCGGTGCAACTGTAGTTATATGCATGTATGAATATTTATATCTATAGTAGACTTCAGAAGATGCTTTTGCTCAACACAATAAAAATGACAAAACTGTTAGCTAACAAGATATTTAAAAGATACTTTAGTTAAAAAAACTGTAATATTGAGTTAATACATATTAAAACCACAAACCAACATGTTCTTATCTCTGAAAGTTTATCCACTTTCCTCAGGAATTTAAATTTCATTGGTTTTTACAACCAGATGCTGCACAATGTTGTTGCATCTTGAAACTTATTGATTATTATTGTGAGTGACGACAGAACATTCCAAGATGACGGACGTAATGACAACACATCTGGAGTGGTCGAATGTGGCATCTACCTATACATATCTATAATACAACCAAACAACTCACTGAGAGCGGAAACTACGGTAATGCAGGACTGTCAGTCATCGGCCGTGGGCGGAGCCTAAACAATGTGACATCACACTGCTCAGAGAATCAAAATGGCAGGACTAATGAGACAGATTTGTTTTAATGTGGATTAAAAAATAAGAAGTGTGTGGATTTTTATCATTGTAGGGTGGTTGTGCTCACACACCGTCAACACATATTTATGTCCAAGCACCATGGAAAAGCGGATTTTGCATTATAGGTGCCCTTTCTTTCAGTCTGTGAGATGCCTGTCCACATACGTTGGTGGTCAATGTTATTAAATTGGTCTTCAATCCTCAGTTTGTAGTCAGTAAACTACAGAGACTAAATTTTAGAGTTAGAGACTAAATTTAATTTAAGTCTATTCAAAAGTTAGTATGAATCTATTCTAAGGCTGGAAGCTGAATTAAAAGCTAACAATGGTAAATACACTAATAAGATACTGGCTATTTCTAATGTGTTATGTTCTCTAACCTCTGTGCACGTAAAGGGGTAGTTCACCCAAAAAAGAAAATTACCCCATGATTTACTCACCTCAAGCCATCCTAGATGAATATGAATCTCTTTTCAGACAAATATAATTAGCTATATTAAAAAACGTCCTGGCTCTTAAAGCTTTATAACGTGGGGTCAGACTCAAAGGAGAATTAAAATATACTACTGTAACATTACTAGTCATGTGAAATGATGTAAGATACTCACTCCAGTGTGTTGAGTTGACAGTGTTTATCCTGCATTAGAGCAGCGATCTGATTCACTTGTGTGTCTCCTAGTTCACGTCCACTCAGATTCAGCTCTCTCAGGAGTAACGGGTTTTTACCCACAATTCCAGTCACATACTGACAGGCTTCTTCTGCAGCAGGACCCAAAAACCTACAGAAGAGAAGATAAAACAGGTTCCCTATCTGTCGTACACTCCGAGTTGTGTCGAGTAGTGTACGACACTAGGGGTCGCTCTTGGGAGCCCAAACACCTCTGACAGTTTTGAAAAAGGCCAATGAAATTGGGTGTGCAGAATTTGCATAGCTGGCCACGCCCCGGACATCCGGGTATAAACAGGGCAGCATGTGCATCTGCTCACTCGTTCTGTTTTTCGGAGCCGAATGCAGCGTCTCTGCGTGAGAAGCGGCAACATTCACCTTTTTCGTCGTTGGATCTGCATCACAGGCAGCGGTCTCTCCCTTCTCATACACAGAGAAGTGTTGTGAGAGTTCCCCTGCGTGCGTCGACGGCGATCTTGAAGAGCAATCTTCCTTTTAAAAGAGTGATTTCTCTGAAAGAGCTAGCGCAGTGGGATTGTGTGTTCGTGAACATATCTTTCCCTCCGTGCGTGGTTGCGGCTTACCTTCCCATACGATCGACGCGACCGTTGTGTTCAGTGTTGAGTTATGCTCGCGCTGATGCAGCGTTTGTTGTTGTTTCATGTTTTGCTTGCGAGGACATGATCATGGGCGCGCTTTGCTCGCGAGCCGCATGCTTTTATGTGAAGCCGCGGCTCACCCCGACTGCTTCCCGCTCCGGTCCTTCTACTTCCGGGTATGAGGCCGTTGCGAGGTGCGTCAATGGCGAGCATTAGGAAGCAGGGAAGGTTCCGCCGGGTGAAAACTCCACGAACCTCTCGTTCCTCGCGTCCCTCGATCAAGCTTTCGGACGAGTTTGTTAGTCTGTCTCAGTCTCTAAGCTGACTTCTTATTCGGAGCTCCTAAATGGGCGGAAAAGGTTAGAGGCAGCATCACTAGTGTAACGCCAAGCCAGCAGAGGGAGCCCTCACCCGAGTACTGACTGCCACCGCTCCCTCTGCTGCTTCTTCCCTTACTTCCTGTTTGCTGCTATTTAAGCTCATGCCATGTGCTCGCCCCTCGCGAAGTATCGCCAGTGTATTCTGCCTTTCCGAGCGTTCTACTACTCATTGTTGGATTTACTGTTGCCGTTCTGCCTTGTCTCTGGATTTACGAGTTTACGGATTTACCCTTGGATTGTTTGCACCGATTGGACTGCCTTCTCGTTTTGAACTTACGCCTGCCTCATCGCTATTGTCTCCCGGTTTGCCCCCTTTGTTTTGGTAGCCCGTGTGGACTGTTTTACGGCTTGACCCTCTGCCTGTATATTACTGCTGTTTATTGGACTGCCCTTCTGTTGTGTTTGCTCTGCTGGACTGCTTCTTGGTTTTCGACCCTCTGCCTGCTATTGTGTTTACATCTCTCTCTGTTTACTTCAATAAACGACCGCACATGGATTCGAACACTGCTTCAGCATCTGCGTTACAACTAGGAGGGTGTAAACTGTTTAAAGCTGAAGTTTCAGCTGAGCAAACCTCTGGGGGGGTTGATTCTCAGTTTGAGGCGGACGCTAAAATGGCAGCCGTGCCTGAAACGGGCAGCCGAGGAAGGGCTGATTGATAGACATCTGGGTAACGACCTGTATGCTCGTTTCCAGTGCCCGTTTCCCGGAAGTGCACGAGAAGTCAATGGGATCGCAGAAAGCCCGTTTAAAAAAAAAAAAAAAAAACGGGTGGATCGTGATAGACCAACTTCTCCTCCTTCACCACCCTCGATGGGGGTCCAGCGAGGGGGTTTCAGGGGTTCCCCAGGCGGAGGGGGCATTTTGCGGGGGTACTCCCCGCAAAATGCCGCCGCTTGTTGGATTCCTCCCATGACCCCCGTCCAGAGCCTGTAAGTTCTTTCCGGTCAAGGCTTATACGGCTTCTGGACGAGCTGCATCCGCCTTACATGCCACGGCCATCCTCTGGGCATTCGGGCCGTGGCGTTGTGAGTTCGATACGAGGGTGGTTCCAACCTAGAGCTACGGGAACTGCGTACAATAACCGATTATGCTCGCTGAGCTATGAGGTCGTGGCGCACGCTCTGGGAAGGGCGATGTCCACTTTGTTGGTCCAGGAGCACCACCTGTGGCTTCACCTGTCAGAAATGCGGGAAAATTGAAGTCCGCTTCTTACCCCCCATTTCCCAGGTCAGTCCTTCTGGCAACACCGTGATAGAATTTGTACGCAAGTCCTTCACGGTGGTTAAGGAGCAGCCTCAGCTGTGGGTCGGGCTTCGGCCCTCTCCCCCAACTACTCCTGTCCGTTCGTCGCTACGGACAGCCCCCTATAGAACTCCTGAGGCCCCGTGACAGCCAGGCCTTCGGCCAGACCTGCCCAGCGGTCAAAGTTCTTGTGGGAAGGTGGCAACACCAGCTTGTCAGTAGGCTTGCTAGAACCCTCGTTAGGCTTCTAGTTTTTCCTCAGACGAGCAATCCAGAGCAGGCGGCCTAACTGACCCACCCAGATCCACTCTCGACCCGGGGATGAGAGGTGGATTCGGCACAACCATTTCTGACTGTCTGTCTTCCGCAGACAGTCACTGCCTGGTCAGTCTCGGTTATCTTGCAGCAATAGCCCTCCATGTGACGGCTAGATGCTGAGTCTGCAGGCCAGGGTGGTTGGGCACTTACCTGGTTCTCTGCATGTTGGCAAAGAAGCGCCGTGCTTGGGCTTCATCTCCAGGCACGGCGCTCTTTGCTTTATTCAGCGACATCCCCATTCCAGGTCGGGTATAATTCACTGAGACTGCTAGAAGAGTCCCGACGTGGGCGCGATCCCTCCCATTAGCTTCTCAAGAATTACCTGAC
Organism: Cirrhinus mrigala; assembly: GCA_036247105.1. NCBI lineage: Eukaryota > Metazoa > Chordata > Actinopteri > Cypriniformes > Cyprinidae > Cirrhinus > Cirrhinus mrigala. The sequence continues at coordinate 297,742 of JAMKFB010000277.1, read as the reverse complement.
TTGGCTACGCAACGCAGGTTGCAAGGCATCCGCTGAAGTCTATGGCATTTTCTTGCAATCGACTCAGGGCGAGAATGCTGTGGTTCTTAAAGCGGAAATCGCAGCCCCCCTGGGAAGGGTGCGTTGGACGCGTCCTTCAGGCGTTGGACCTGAAGGACGCGTACTGTCATGTCTTGATCCTTCCAAGACTCTGTCTTCGAGATCGGGCTCATCAGTACAAGATTCCCCCTGCAGCCTATCCCTACCGCCCCGCACCTTTACGGAGGTCACGGGGACCGCCCTCGCCCCCTCGGGGTAGAGGGCATGTGCATTCTCAGTTATCTCTGTGACTGGCTGTTCTAGCACACTCACGATGTTCGGTTTGCACTCTCAGGGATGTGGTTCACAACTACCTGGCTTGATTAGGACTTCAGGTTATTTGGAAAAGGAGTAAACTCTCCTCAGTACGGGGTTGCTTTTTTCTGTATGGACTCGGTCACTGTTCTACGCGTTTTGCCTAGTTCTCCTGGAACATATGGCATCTTCAGCCGTGGTCACGCTGCTGGACCCGATCCATATGGAACCGCTGTAGCACTGACTTCACACCGAGTCCCGAGATGCATGGCATGGCACCAGGCTCACATCGTGTGTACATCACACTTTGTGTTGCAACCTTCAGCCCTTGGGGACACGTTAGTTCTGCGGGCAGGTTGCCCCTGGGACAAGTGTCTAGACACACTGTGTCTCTACAGTTGCTTCCAAGTCAAGCTGGGGTGCCATGTGCAACGGGTATGCAGCCCTGGGGTTCGGTTAGGCCTTCGGCTGCTTGGGCATTCAATTGCCTGGAGTTGTTGACAATGCTTGGGCCCTGAAGGGGTTTCGGCCTCTGTCACGACAAGCATGTGTTCGCCCGGAGGTGAGCGGAGGCTCCACCCTCAGACGGTCCAGCTGTTTTGGAGTCAATTCGGCCAGGCACAGGTAGATCTGTTGCCTTACCGGAATCCACTCAATGCAGTAGGTAATACGGTCTGACCAAGGACTCCCTCGGCTCAGATCTGTTGACACTCAGTGGACCGTACGGCTTATCCCCCAGTGAGTCTTATTGCACAGACACGGTGCAATGTCGGGAAGGTTTCTAAACAGATTCTCTTGGTAGCTCTGTTGGCCCAACGAAACCTGGTTCTCGGAGCTCGCGCTCCTACCATCGTTGCCTTCCTGACACACCCCCCTGAGAAGGAACCTCCTTCCTCAGGGGAGGGGCACAATCTGGCACCCGCGCCCAGATTTCTGCAACTTCTTTCTATGGTCCCTGAACGCGACCAGGAAGCCTCCAGAACCCTATACATGACTGAGCCAGACGGTGGCATGTCCTGGGAATGGCGCAGACGTTCTTCCTAAGGGTAGAACCCACAGAGTTGCGGCATCAAATCTGTGCTATCCCTCCTCCAAGGAGGCCTGGATAGGCACCTTTCAGCTTCTACAATCAAGGTCTGTGTACAGCCACCATGACTTGGTAAAAGGCAGATCGGTGGGGCACGATTTGTTAAGAGGTGCCCGGAAGGCGAACCCTCCCTGGTAGCACCACATCCCCTCTTGTTCTATCTGTGGTCCTTGGGCCTACAGTAAGATCTGTTGAGCCCTCAGTCGGTTGATTCGGTGCCCTCTCCATGGAGACGGCCTCCCCGGTGGCGCTCACCCCTATGAAGAGCGGGAAACCTTCAAGCCCTTTCCGTCAACGTTCGTGCCTGGAATTCGGGCCGGTGAACTCTCACGTTGTCCTGGGAACCCGGCCTGGATACGTGCCCATGGTAACCACCACTCCCTCAGAGCAGGTGGTGACCCTGCAAGCAATTCTTTACCAGGAACATGACCCCAACCTGACCCTATCATGCCCGGTCCGTGTCCCACGCATTACCTGGAACGTTCTCAGCACTTCAGACGTTCCGGTCAGCTCTTTGTCTGTTATGGAGGACAGCGAAAGGGGAAGGCTGTCTCCAAACAAAGGATCTCCCACTGGCTTGTGGATGTGGTCTGTACGGCCTACCAGGCCAGAGGCTTGCCTTGCCCATGGGGAGTGAGAACCCACTCGACCAAGGGCATCGCTGCCTTGGCGGCTCTTGCAATACAGCCTCGTTAACAGACATCTTCAGAGCTGCAGGTTGGGCTACACCTATACACTTGCCAATTTGAACATGGAACCAGTGTCAGCTAGAGTTTTAATCGCAAGCTCTTGGCGCAGCACTCTGGTTGGGTGTAGAGCTTGCTTAAGCGCTTCCCCTAAATGGTGATTACGCTTCTAAGCTTCAGTAGGTTTCCTGACGCAAACCCTGAACACCTTCTCCATCACTTGGCACTTCTAGACGTGGCAGAGTTCGGCGGAGGAACTCGCTGCGAAATCTCAACACAAGGTATGGTTACTTTTCTAACTCTTGGTTGGATTTGTGCCCCATATGCAGTGGCTCCTTATGTGGCCCCATATGTCTATTTCCACCTATAACTGTCTGTGGTGCGGTGTTTCCCCTGAAGGCAGGTTTGTCTCTAGGGTCTGAGTTTGGTTGTCTCCCCTAGCGTGAGACCCACCTCAGGTCCCATATCTAATGTTTTCACGTTATACACGTTATACTGTCAGAGGTGTTTGGGCTCCCAAGAGCGACCCCTAGTGTCGTACACTACTCGACACAACGTCTCCGTTCCCTCCATCAGAGAACGAGGGTTACCATACGTAACCAAGACGAACTTCAGCGTGCAAGATTATCAAACACTGTTTGTAACAAAAAGCTCTAATTCAAGTTTTAAGAGCTACACATTTAAATATACAAATATATAAGACAAAAAGTCAAAAGTAAATTCTTTAAAAGAAAATAGATTATGATTCTCAAAAATCTTAAAATCTTTCTGGCTTTTAAGTAGAAGATGAGGAAACTTAGTAAAATGATAATTAGCTTGTGACAGCTAAGCATCTATAACGATATATTTTGTTGATCTTTTGATGCCGGCTCTTCCTATTATTATGTAGCAGAATTCACCAAATACTGTATTGCTGATTCACTGACAGGGAACATGATCTGGGTTTAGACCATCTCTGAATAGTTTTATTTAACTGTTTTATTTAAAGTAATTCTGCTCATTATGACAGAAACTGTAGGTTCAGGTTCAGACATATTTGTGTGTGCTGAATTATCACCAGTCCTCTCCTGACACACAATACATGTTTGTGGCCTGTTATATAATGTGCTGAATACCAGCAAATCTAGTGACCCAAAATGTCTGATTAACCTATAACTTTTAACACAACTAAACTGTGTTGACATTTATCATCAAAACACCAGCAGCTGCAGCATCTGATCTTTCAAGTTTTATTATTTTAAATATTTTTGAAGCTACAAATTATGTACCTTAGTGAAATAATATAATATAATATAATATAAATAATTCACATGCTTATCAATTATTTTGCATTATTTCATCATCTCTCACCTCAGTGTCTTGAGTTGACAGTTTGGATCCTGTAGTAAATCATTGAGCTCCTTCACTCCTGATTGTCCAGGATCATTTCCTGTGAGATCCAGCTCTATCAGGTGTGAAGGGTTTGATCTCAGAGCTGAAGCCAGAGCTTTATAACCTTCTTCAGTGATACTGCAGTCTGAAAGTCTAGAACCAGAATGAAAATGTCACATTCAGATGATTAATCATTTATTCTAGAAACGACCTAAACAACGTAAATCCCTAAACAGAATACGTTATTCCTTATTCAAATGAACTAAAACTTAGCTGTAAAGCAAAATCTGACTAAATTAAATCTAAATATCATTGATTTAAACAAACAAAACAAACAAACAAACAAAAAAAAACCTTTAAATTGTTAGACGTCAATTCACTTTAGTATCTCCAGCTTACAGCCACTTTAAAGCTTTAAAGCTTTAACCTTCTGATGCTCCTCATTTGTAAGGTACACTTGTGCTCTTTATGGTCAAAAGAGAGTGAACAACTGAAATGTAACTTTTTTTTCTTTTTTTTTTTTCAATAAAATAAATGTAATATATTTTTGTTCCATATAGTACTGTGCAAAAATCTTTTTCCATTAGTATTTTCACAAGCTAAAAAATGGTTTATGGTCATTTATTTCTATCTTTTGCTGTAGAGTGTCAGTAGGAAATATCAGTTTACATTTCCAAACATTCATTTTGCCATTAATTTTAATAATCCGGCCAGATTATTTGCACAAGGAGTCTGACAACAGCCAGTGCTCCACACAGAGATCTGATCTCATCATCATTCAGTTCGTCTGGAATGACATGAAGAAACTGAAGAAACTGAGACAGACTAAATCCAGAAGAACTGTGGCAACGTCTCAAAGGTGCTTCAAGACAGGCTTAAAGTTTTTACACATAGTTCCTTACTTTTTTTTTTTTTAACTTTTATTTTTTATTTCTTTTAATGTAAATTTTAAATACAAAAAACAAACAAGGGGGAAAGGAAAATGAAAAAAAAAAAAAAAAAAAAAAGAGCAGACAGGTCACCAGAGACATCACATTCTTGTACCCTTCTTACAGTATATAGTAATTTATGTAATAGGGGTTACATTCCCAATAGCCCCCCTCCCTTTACACACAAAAGGAAAGAAAAAAATATGTTAATAAAAAAAAATAAGTAAATACTTCACATATGGAGCAAGGAAAAAAAAAAGGTGGGGGAGGCACATTCACTACAAAGCACTTCTATGTACTATCTATTTTCATCTGTATATAGTTGCTTACTTTTATTAGGTTATGGATTTGGATATTTATTCAGACATTCTCAAATACTACTTTTTGTCACGTTTTAAATATTTTTTGTTTGAAAAGTTGATGTAAAGTCTCAGTTTTTGCATTATTATTATTTTAAATAATAATAGCCTGAAAACATCTTGTCTTAGCTTTTGATATCCAATTATATATACAAACAAATATGCTTCATCACAGATATTGCGTTTCAAGCTTAAGAAAAAATTATTTGCAGCATTTTACTGTTACCCGTAAGTGTAATTCATGTATTGTGAAACTGCAGCTTCATGCTTTTGCAAAATAAATACGATCTGCATACTTCCAACTTCCATTTCTCCGCGCTTACACTTTTGGCACATTGTTTTCAGTAAAATACGGTCAAAAGCACTGCAAGCCTGTGAACAGTGATTTGCACACAAAAACAACAGTTTAAAGAAATTAAAAACAGACTGACTGCATAGGACCAATCTGTATGTGTAAAAAACAAACTGTTGCAAATGTCTAAATGACTTGTTGTGTGTGTAGGGCACAAAGTTGCTGAAATAATCCATAATGTTCAGCTCAATCTTTTTTTTTATCTGCGCTCACACTTTTGTCACGATTCTCTCACTCACTCACTCACTCTTTTTGTAGCCAATCAAATGAGACTCTCGCGGACTCCATTTTCTCTTATCTGATTGGTTCAATAAACACATCACACGCCAAAACATTTATCTTCATTTAGTTCTCGCTTCTGGTGGAATGGTACTTTTAATGTACACATGCATTAAAATAAATAAATAAACAACAACTAAATTAAAACATGATACTTCATAAGTTGTGTACCATTAGGCTAGACTCTCGTGTTCATCCTGAATTGTTAGCTGGTGTTAACATTATTGGATTAGTTTGGCTTTACACTGAAATGCATATATCATATAATATAGCCTATAGCTGATGTTAAACATTACAAAATGATTTGTGACAATGCTCAACACTATAGTATCAGAGTGCTATACTTTTTATAAAACCTTTTTACTATAACAATAAGGCTACATAAATCTGAATTTAACAATTTTCCAGACCATGTCTCTGTTTATTGTATTTAACACTCAAATGTATACTTTGAAATTTTGAAAATATTTTGTTAAATCCCTTAAATTACATGTTAAAGTGAAAATAAATAAATAAATAAATATTACTATATATAGTCACCATATTGAACCAAATTTTAGTTTTAAAAAAATTAAGTCGTCACTGATCAGTGGACAGGTGAAAGTATGTTATTATATTACATGTTATAATAAATTATGCTGCTAGTGCAGATACTAGTCTTTAACACTAGAACTGCCAGGGGGTCGCTGTACACCTAAAACCTCCAGCGGGTAAATTTTACCCAAGCACATGACTACTGTTTTGATATACCTAAAGAACATTTTATTTCAATGTATTATGCCACTGTTTTCATAAAGAAGTGTCTAGAGTCATAAAAAATTATGTAGACATCAACTATATTTTTGTCCTGTTGTTTTATGTTCAAGGCTGTTTATGCGGCTACAGTCACTTTTCATAACAGTCAATATAAGCTAAACAAGCCTGCACTGACAAAGACAATTGAAAGGAAATATCGACATATTTGGGTGGTGTAATATTATAATTCAATGTCATTAATCAATATAATAAGATTATGTTATTTAAATAACCAAAATAGCCTATAGACAATAATGTGCGATAATGATTCAACACACTGCATGATGCGATGATAAATTCAAGCAGTGCTTCACCTAATTAGTTATTAATTTGAATATATTTAATTTAAATTATATAATTTATTATTTAAATAAGAGAACACCACCAAATAAACTTTGGGTAACCAAAAAAATGTTTTATTCATTAAACCATAGAATGGAGTTTTATTTATTATTAATTTTTTTTTTCCAGGAATAATTTTAATTTTAAAATTAAAACATAAGTAGCAAGATAATGGCAGCTTGAAAATATAGGCATAATATAAATGCCATGTTTTTTTTTAATCTTTTTTTTATCTAAACCATTTTTTAGGGGATTGTAATTTTAGTCAATGACTGGGAGACTTGAATGTTTTATTTAAAGTCTGTTATGTAGGCTACATTTAAAAAAAAAACAGCCATGGGTAAAAAATAAAAATAATAAAACATACCCCGTGGCAGTTTTAGTGTTAAGTATTATCAAAATTACAATATTACAATAAACTATCATTTATTGCCTGTTGAGGAGGAAAAGGAAAAAATTATAATAAAAAATAATCTGGTCCTTGGCAGGTCTTAAAATTAAAAAAATAAATCCTCAGGTAAACATCATCACATGTCATATCACACTGTGTCATTATTTATTTAACAATAATAAAGCCAATATGGAAAGGCCATGTGTGACAATGTTAGGACACCCTATGAGTCAGTTGCCTGTAGATCCACTTTTAGCAGCAATAACTTGAAGCATTCATTTTCTGTGTGACTTTATCAGTCTCTCACATCGTTCTGGAGGAATCTGGACCACTCTTCTTTTCAGCGTTGCTCCAGTTTATTGAGGTTTGTGGGCATTTGCTTATGCACAGCTCTCACCACAGCATTTGAGTCAGGATGAGCTCTAGACATGGACTGGGCTGTTGCAACACCTTGATTCTTTTCTTTTCATCCATTCTGTTGTAGATTTGCTGCTGTGCTTGGGATCATTGTCCTGTTGCATGACCCAGTTTTGGCCCAACTTTAGATGTCGGACAGATGCCCTCACATTTGACTGTAGAATACTTTGATATACAGAGGAGTACATGGATAACTCAATAACTGTGAGGTGCTCAGGTCCTGTGGCTCCAAAACAAGCCCAAAATGATCAGCCCTCCTCCAGCATGTTTGTCTTTTGGTATGAGGTGTTTGTGCTGATATGCTTTTTAGGTTTTCACCAAACCTGGTGCTGTGCATTACGGCCAAACATCTCCACTTCGGTCTCGTCTGTTCAAAGGATATTATTCTAGAAGACTTGTGTTTTGTTCAGATGCAACTTTGCAGACCTAAACTGTGCTGCAATGCTGCAATGAAGCTTTCTTCTGCCAAGCCTTCCAAACATGACATTTTCGTCCCATATTTTTCTAATGCCATTGTCATGAACTTTATCATTTAACATGTTAACTGAGGCCTGTAGAGTCTGAGGTGTAGTTCTTGGGTTGTCTGCCATTTCTCTGAGCTTTACATGGTCTGATCTTAGGGTGAATTTTCTGGGACGTCCACTCCTGGAAGGAGAGGTGTCTGTTTTAAATGTCTTCCACTTGTGAATAAACTTCAAATTGCTTGGAAATGGCCATATTACTCTTCTCAGATTGATAGCAGCAACAATTGCTTCTCTAAGATGACTGCTGATGTCTTACCTCCTTGGCAATGTGTTAACGCACACCTGAAGGCTCCAGACCAGCAAACTGCCAATGCTTATGCTTTTATAGAGGCGCTCAGACTTGCTGATGATCAGTTCATCAAAGGTATTTGATTATCAGTGCTTGACTGTTATTTACCCTCTTAATTCCAATGTTAACAGTAAGGGTGTCCTAACTTTGTCACACATGGCTTTTCTATTTTGGCTTTATTTTTGTTCAGTGAATAATGACACGGTGCAATTTGTCATGTGTTGTTGTTCATCTGAGGTTTTAGCTAAGCACCTTTCTTTTTTTTTTTTTAAATGATGTCCTGATACAGAAAACCATGGAATTCAATAGGGTGTCCTAACTTTTTCACATGACTGTATATTTATATATCTATATCTATATATATATATATATATATATATATATATATATATATATATATATACACTACCGTTCAAAAGTTTGGGGTCAGTAAGACTTGTAATAGTCTTTAAAGTAGCTTCTTATGCTCATCAAGGCTGCATTTATTTGATTAAAAATATAGAAAAAAACAACAGTAATATTGCAAAATGTTTTTACAATATAAAATAATGTTTTTTTATTTTAACATACTTTAAAATAGAATTTATTCCTGTGATGAAAAGCTGAATTTCTATCAGCTGTTACTCCAGTCTTAAGTGTCACATGATCCTTCAGAAATCATTCTAATATGCGGATTTATTATTAGAATGATCAATGTTGGATAATATCAACAGTTGTGCTTATAATTATTAACTTAATACATCCTTGGTGAATAAAAGTATTAATTTCTTTAAAAAAAAAAGAAACAATAAAAATGTACTGACCCCAAACTTTTGAACGGTAGTGTATATATATATATATATATATAACTATACTCTCAGAAAAAAAGGTACAGTTCTGTCACTGGGGCGGTACCATAAGGTACAAAAGTGAAAAGGTACATTTTTGTACTTTACCTACCCCTAAACGGTACATATTAATACCTTCAAGGTAGATTTTAGTATTTTAAAATAGTTTTATTTGTCCCACATATAGTATGTAACTGCATTCCAGGTTTTTTGTAGATGTACTGAAGATGTAGAGCATTAACTCAAATAAACAACATGTTAAAGAGTATTTCATAATGAACAATTATAATTAGGAAAATAATTTGTAGAGGACAAGGGAAGACAATTAAAACTTTGAAAATACTAAAATTGAAATTATTGGCCGAGAACTGAACTGAGCTGATGATGACATCACTGTTTACTCCACAGCTGCTTTATAAATGAATTAAACTAACGCTTAAATTGATGGACTTTACATAGTCACTGAATCAAACTGAATCAACATTGAACTGATTTTAACTGAATAAAAAAAAACTGACTTGTTAATTTTCTAAGTCTAGTTTTCACCTTATATTTTTGTTGAGCTCAATTTTGGTCTGTTGTTACACAACTTACCTCAGTATCTCCAAATGACACTTCATATTTTCCAGTCCAACACAGAGCAGCTTCACTCCTGAATCCTGCAGATTATTATTGCTCATGTTCAGCTCTTTCAGACTGGTATCTGATCCAAGAACTGTAGCCAGAGCTGAACAGCTTTTGTCTGTTAAGCCACAATCATTTAGCCTATGAGGGAAATAAGATTAAAAAATAATTAGATTCAATACATTTGCTAAATACAATTGATACATTTATTTTTCATCTATTCATCTATAATTACAATAAATTATAAATCTGAAAGTGCTAGTTCCATGTTTTCAAGGAAAAGCATTACTGAGCGATTCTGATTAAACACTTTAACCATTGTGATCATGTTCTCAACACTGGCTACAATGCACAATGCTGTAAAAACATGTTGTAAAAACACAATGCTCTTTACAGAGTGCTCACAAAAAAAAAATATACAAAGGAATGTTTGAAAGCAGCTGCCTATTAACGGGTACCACATTGACCCAGTATTTGGTACTACTGGTACTGCAGAAAGGCTGGAATTATACATTAAAATAAATCACAATCACTAGGTAGCTAATTATCTGTTGGCATTTACTACAAATATTTGAGAGGAAATTTGATGGACTAAACATCATCAGTTAAAATGTCAAACCTCAGCATCCCTGAACAAAGCACTTTCTGCTACTAACATGTTTCAAGAAGAACAAAACACTTCATTCTCATCTAAAGAAAAACACAAGAACATTTTTTTTTTATCGTTTTCCAGATTTCCCATTACATTTTATATTTCTCTAATTTGCCATGCATTTTCCAGGACTACAAAATCAGTAATTATTTTGCAAGCTTTTCCAGGGTGCATGGGAACCCTATACAGATTTTAATAGATGTTTTTTTTTTTTTGTTTGTTTTTTTTTTTTCCAGATTAAAGCAAAAATGATTAACTTACAGAGCTCTTTTGGAGGTTTTGATGACTGCCAATAATCTAATGAGACACTCGTCTGATTTCTTGAATTTCTGAAGATCAAACTCCTCCAGCTCCTCTGTTGATGTCAACAACACAAAGGCCAAAGCAGACCACTGGGCAGGAGAAAGACCAGCAGATGAGAGACTTCCTTTGCTAAGGTGGGTCTGAATGTCTTTCACCAGATTTTGGTCGTTCAGTTCATTCAGACAGTAGAACAGATTGATGGATCTCTCTGGAGACAGATTAGCTTCAAATTTCTGCTTGATATACTGAACTATTTCCTTTTTGCTCTGGTCATTTCCATCCTGCTGTGTCAACAGACCCTGTAAGAGTCGCTGATTGGACTGGAGTGACAAACCAAGGAGAAATCGAAGAAAAAGATCCAGGTGTCCATTCTCACTCTCGAGTGCCTTGTCCACTGCAGTCTTGAGAAAATCAATCTTGCTTTCACTTTTGTTTTCCTGTTCTGTAGACTCATGAACAAATATACTTCTCTTCTTTATGTCTAGAAACAGATGTGCATAAAGGGCTGCAATAAACTCTTGAATGCTCAAGTGAACGAAGCAGTACATGGTACCAAGAACGATCCCTGTTTCCTCCTTAAAGATCTGGGTACACATGCCTGAATACACTGATGCCTTATAGACGTCAATACCACAGGCTTCCAGGTCTGTGCCATAGAAGATTACATTGTTTCTTTCCAGCTGATGAAATGCCAGTTTCCCAACTGAAAATATGGCATCTTTATCATCTTTATCCCATGAAACATCTGGTGTATATTCTCCATCATACTTTCGTCTGCTCTGCAGGATCTGAAATCTGAGAAAGTGCACGTACATTTGTGTCAGAGTCTTAGGAGTGTCTTCAGTATTTGATTCCTGCAGTTTTTTGGAGGCGTCATCAGCCTGATTATTTTTCACAACATTATTTCTTTTCGCCTCTAAAATGTTCTGGAGAACAGTGGCTGAAATCCAGCAGAAGACTGGGATGTGGCACATGATAAAGAGACTCCTTGATTTTTTAACACGAGCAATAATTTCTTTGGCCAGATTCTCATCTGTGAATCTTTTTCTGAAGTACTCCACCTTTTGTGCATCATTGAATCCTTGTATCTCTGTCAGCCGGTCGATACAGTCAGGAGGAATCTTACCGGCAGCTGCTGGTCTGGTGGTGATCCAGATGAGAGCAGAAGGAAGCAGATTTCCCTTGATGAGGTTCGTTAGGAGAACATCCAGAGATGATGGTGAAGACACATCATGCAATGTCTCATTTTCCTTAAAGTTTAAAGGAAGACGAAATTCATCCAGTCCATCAAGAATGAACAGGACTTTTTGGTTCCTTCTTGTAAGGTTCAGTCCTTTTGTCTCTGGGAAAAATTGAGTAATAAGGTCCTTCAAACTTAGTTTTTCTTTCTCCTTTAAGTTCATCTCTCTAAATGGAAGAGGAAATATGAAGCTGATATCTTGATTTTCCTTTCCTTCTGCCCAATCCAGAACAAACTTTTGGACAGAGACTGATTTTCCGATGCCAGCAACTCCTTTTGTCAGTACAGTTCTGATCTGCTTGTCTTGTTCAGGTGCTTCAAACAAATTTTTGCATTCAACCTGTATTTCTTGTGATTCATGACGCCTGGAAGCAACTTCAATCTGTCTTACCTCATGTTCAGTATTGACCTGTTCACTACAACCCTGAGTGATATAGAGATCTGTGTAGATGTTATTCAGAAGTGCAGAGTCACCTTGCTTTGCAATTCCTTTAAAAACACATTGATACTTCTTCTTTAAGCTACATTTTAGCTGATGAATGAAGAACAGCTCAGCTAAACACAGGGACAAAAAAAAAAAAAAAGTTTTTTTTTTTTTTTTTTTAAAGCATTTTAGTTTTACTATTTTCTCCCATACATTTATAAGTGAAAATGTGACAGATGATCATGAGTCACTAACCTTCTAAAGTATCAGCAGCTTCATCTTGCTTCATCTCTCTCAGGAAGTAGATCGTGAGATCAAGAGCTGCTTCTTTGATACTGCATCTGTTCTCATTAAAATCCTTCACAATGTATTGTACATCTTCTTCTTGTAATATTTTCTTAAACTTTTCCAGCTCATTCTTCAGAAATTAATTATTTTTCTTTCAAGATCCTAAAATTAAAGAAAAACACATTTTTCTGTGTTTCTAAAAGTAAACATAAATGATCAACATAAAACAGAAATCAAATTTCTACTGAATATTCTTGCAACTGTCGTTCAGTAAACTATTTGTTTGTTATAAATGTAAACATTATTGAAAATGTGTTTTCCTACCAGGAAGATCCACAGGAGATTGTCTTTGTAATTCTTGTGTTTCCTGTGAGTCTGGACGTCTGAATGTAATGTCTCATATTGAACCCTATTAGTGAATAAAATTAAGTACTGCATTTTCAGGGAAACTATTAGAGAAATAATTTGCAAATATTTTTTTTTAGCAAAGACAGAAAGCAATAGCTGTTTAAGTTCACACTGTTAAAGCATAGGATCTATTTAAGTATAAATTTAGGTAAATATTAGGTCTTATTTTTATCTTCTTCGTTGACGCTCTTAGCATCTTTATGAAAATGCTGATAAATATTTAAACAATATAGATTCCTGATAAATGTTCAAAGAAATTAAATTAAATCTCGCAGTCCATGTGCAACCAACAATAAGAAAAACATTAAATACCTTATGGTAGATGATGTTTTTTTCTCACTTAAGTCTGGTGGTTCATCTTTTGACCAGTCACTCTTCACAGACACAGAGCTGGACACATGTGACCCTGATCTTACACTAATGACACAAAGAATAGAGAGAAACAAAAGAAACAATATTACACAATGTACTTCAGTCTAATTTATAAAGTTTAAATGTTGTAAATGGTACTTAATATAGTGATATAGCCGTGCATTTGTTGTTTTGCCACACTCCCCTTGTCTTATGCACAACTGACTACAAAAACAGAAACACAAACTAATGAGACCCTAAAAGCAATTCAATTTAATTTTAAAGTGTAAATATCCCGTGTTGCTGGCGAAGGTCGTTTACACTACGAGAACAAAGAAATATACAAACAAAAATAATGTTGTTTTTTTTTTTTTTTTTAAAGTATAATTCATTCGCGAGAGAGTGGTGTAGTAAGTACAGGATTTCGTTAATGCTTAAGGGCTATCCTTTGACATGAGTGACATCAATTTGAATCTGAGAAACAAACAAAATTTTTGCTACATGATGTGACCTAAAATCATTTACAAAAATAAATAAAGACATGGTCTGTGTTTCTTTGTAAGTGCACAGTTTGCATTTTACAGCAAGTTTCAAACATTCATTTTAAAAGCTGGAAACCTGTTAAATATGTTCATTTAGTTCAGATCATTTTGCATGAACAGATGAAGAAAAAAAATATAAAATACAAAAATAAAGCAATTGTAGACATGTATGGATGCTTTTATTTCCTATATTTTAAAGATAATTTAAGCATTATTTTACATTTAATGAATATATGGGCCTACGCCCAAAATATATTTCACTTAAATCATTTACTGAGATAGAGAAAAAAAAACGAAAGATAAAAATGTGCTGATGCGCTCCGAAGTTCACAGAAAGAAAACATAGACTACAGAAATTAAGCGGCATTCTGCTTGTTTTCTCTTTGTTGCAAAAGCTTTACAGTTTTGAATTATGTTTTGCTTCTGTCTGTATGGCCATAAATTACGGAGTAAGAGTTTCCTCAGAAGAGGAAAAAATGCAGTGATTGCGTCGGTGCCTCAAGCGCACAACAAGCGCATAACTTGACAGCGCAACCTAATGAAATTCAAACGTAGGCTATAAAAAGTTACACTGCTCAATTTAAATGGTCAGTAGTACAAACTGTTCAGTGTGAACACCACCACACTGTGCTATATTTCAGAAGGGAACTAGCCTATAGATATTTTTAAAATGTTTATAATTTATTTTTTAAACATTTGATTTTTTCACCGGTATTTTAGCCTACATTATTTCTGAATGTATTAATAAAATGCGACGTAAAGCCTACGTAACTTATCTTTTTTCCTCTGAAACGAAGTTTTATACAAAAAGCATAATTTTTAACCACGCAGTAAAAGTTTTAAATATCTTTAAAAACAAACAAACAAAAATACTTCAATTTCGCTTAAAGTTTTTCCGTTCGTTTAATACATTTGGCCAAAATCTTGTTATTAAAAAAAAAATGCTGTATTTGCCATATACGCAAGATACCAGACTGACTCTTTTTTTTTATTTATGTATTTATTTTTGTGTTTTTAGTAAAAATACTTGATTATTATTATTATTTGTAGTAGTAGTAGTAGTAGTAGTAGTAGTATTAATTAAACTGCCATACCTCTGAGGTTGAAATATAATGCTATGGGGCATTATAATGCTATTTACGGCATCATGAAACGCCCCGTATGAAAGTAACACAGATTGTCCCGCATTCGCAGGCATACACCATGTGACCACCAGACCATATGAATAACAAATTCTCAATCGATAATTAATCATTCTTTTGTGCAAATTATTGTTTTAATTGTGAACGTAGCCATTTGGGGAAGGCTTTAAGACCAAGCGGAAACCTCTGCCGGCTGCTCCCCCTTCACAGCGAGCGGGACTCATGCTAACTGCAATTCCCTTCACCGTCAGCGTTTTGATTTTGGCAAATCAGTTTGGGCAAATGCAACTTATTGATCATGAGCCAAAAAAAACAAAAAAACATTTGTTCTACCTGAGAAAAGATGTAATTCTAAAAGTACATTTTCTTGTCTTACACAACTATTTTTTTTTTAACTTTGTCACTTTAATTTGATTAATTAGGCCTAAATGTTTTATTTTATTTTTTTAAGACATAGATCTATTTTTCAACCCATGTACATGAACTTGTTTTTTTTTTTTTTCTGTATACACTTTTTCAATTTTTTTATATTACTGTTGTGAGATGTGAGATTGTGAGATTTATTTATTTATTTATTTATTTATTTAATCTATCAAGTATAAATATGCATATCACTTGTCTGCTGGACATTTCAGCCTGCTTTTAAAAGCATCTTATTTGCATACAATTCTAACCACCTCTAGAGCCAAGACTGCTCTTCTCACCTTTATTCAGAGGGGAGGTGGAAGGTGGTTTGGCCAGTTTTGGCAATGGCCACAAACAACCCCCCCTCACATTTACAATTGTAAGTTTAGTTCTTGCACTTTCATGGGTTGCGAAAACCATGGCGGGGGATGGGGGCCCAAACATTGCGAGACACAGGGCTCACGACCGATCTAAATTTGTTACTCATTCTCAATGGGAAAGTGCCCAAGCAACAATGCTCAAAAAGTTGCCCCGTTTATGGACGTTCTAATCAGGGGTTAGACACGACTGTTGTACATAATGCTACACCTTTATTCTCACAATATTACGACTTTATTCTCAACAATATGACTACAACTTCATTATCCTAATTTTGATTTTATTCTCTACTTATTATTATAATTGTATTTATTTGTTCATTCATTCATTCATTCATTCATTGTGACACTATAGCATCATCATTGATCTTGTCTGGGTGTTTAACTGCAGAATGTTAATCTTGTAGGCAGTATTTGCTGCCATAGCCAATAAGGCATCATGTTTTATAATATTTTGGCCATGCGAAGGGAAAACTAGTATGTTGAGGTGAGGCAGATTTTAATGACAAATAACATTTATATATTTCAGTAATTTTAATAAGAAAACTACAGCTAGCCGATTTAATAATTTCATAATAACAATATAATCCTTATTTTCTAGCGCCTTTAAATGTTACATCTCAAAGCGCTTTACTTAACCAAAAAAAACATCAAAATACACCATTAAAGATTCCATCAAAGATTATAAAATAAGCAAAAAGAGGAGAAATACATTCAAAACACTTGAAAATAAAATAATATGGAAATAATAAAATACATTTCAGCCAAAAGAAAGGGAAAAAAAAAATTCAGAGCAACATCTCAACCATGTCTAAATCCTAAAAAAAAAAAAAAAATTACAGCCACGGTTTTAAATAATCATTTATTTATTTGGTATGAAATATTGACGTTTATAAATAAGAGTTGTGGGACGCCTGAATGAGTGGCATTCTTCTAAAATAAGGGTTTAATTCTGACATGATAGTCTTGGAGGAGTGCGCCGGAGCATTCAATTGGATTTTTTGTTTTTTTTGGTCATAATAGTACATAGAACATTGTTCAACTAGGTTAGGCTATTTTTGTATATTAAGCACCTTGAAACGTGGAACTGAAATAAACTCAAATCGAAAACAAAATATACTTTATGAAAATATGCATGAATGATCACTTTTGCATCACTGGGTTTGTCTTTAATTTACTTTTAGTAAGACTAATTAAATTAGCATGCTGACTTGATTACCTATAGCCTATATAGCCAACATATCGACAATGCATGCGGAAAGCACATTAAAGTGTTCGTTTACAAATAATAAAAATAGCACGTTTCTATGTTTAAATAATATGTTTATATAAATTAGCAGATTATGTAATGAAAGAGTTTTTGTTTTTGCTTTATTTCGTTAAGTAGTAATTTAAAGCTTTCTATGGATATTTATTTTGTCTGTGAGGTATGTATTCGCTGAGTTTCTATTCATTTTTTGTGAAGCTCTCCTGTTGAGATGACAGAAAGCGCATCATGTTTGTTTTCTTTATATTATAAATAAAGGCACTGCTAACGTTTTGTTGATATTGTGAGCACACACAAATAAAAAATGAAAAAAAAAAAAAAAATGCAAGTGATTGCGCTGGCACCTCCATGTCCTGCAAAGCTTGCTTTTTAAGTAAAAAAGTTTACATTTTTACTTATCGAAGATTGTTCTATTGCGTAGGCTATTTCCACATTGTGCCAGAACAAAGTGAAGAGAAGTGAATGCGGACATTAGATGCAGCAATCACCTGATAAATTGGTGCATGGTCCTTCAAAAGTAAAATACAGAATAAATGCATTTGATTGGTAAACAAAATTCAAACGTGACATTTTAATATGTAATGGTAATATGGAATTTATGGAAAAGCTCCTAAAAGCGCTAACGTGTTGGGGGCGTGGTGAGGCGTTGGGGATCGTCGCTACCATGGCCTGTCAATCTACTCCACAGCCATTCACGGGCCTCCTCATGGGCTTCAGCCCCACCTAGCCCAATGGTTAACAAGGCCCTGGCCATGGTGTTTATATACAACAGAATGTTCTTCCTTGCGCCATATTGTGTGAAGCACAACAATGTTTTAAAAAAATCTGAAATAGCGCCAGCAGGGAGCTCCGTGATATAACCATGCATCTGTTCTTCTAAGCCTATAAAAGTGTGGTTGCTTGATCTACTCTACTTTCCAAGTGAATTTATGCCTCGTAATGGATGTCTGGAACATCTATCACAATAACTACAGTGACAAAATTGGCTAACATAATGCTATAATGTAATACCTTTGGGTAGCTGATGTTTTTTCTCACTTAAGTACGGTGGTTCATCTTTTGACCAGTCACTCTTCACAGACACAGAGCTGGACACATGTGAGCCTGATCTTACACTAATGACACAAAGAACAGAGAGAAAAAAAAGAAACAATATTACATAATGTACTTCAGTCTGATTTATAAAGTTTTAATGTTGTAAATGGTACTTAATATAGAGATACAGGCATGCATTTGTTCTTTTATATCTATAAATGTTTGGTTGCTTGATCTACTCTATTTTCCATTGTGAATTAATGCCTCGTAATGGCTGCCTGTATAATTGTATTATTGGAAAGAAGCTCCAGAAGAGTTCAAAAGTCACCATATGTTGTGTTCAGTGATTGATTTTTTTTAATTCAGTCAACATCTATCAGAGAACCACAGTGATGAACCTACCTTTTGGTAGATGATCTTTTTTTCCTCACTGAAGTTCGGTGGATCAACACCTTTTGACAAACATGGTGTTCTTTTATTTATTTATTTATTTTATTTATTTATTTATTTATTTTTATTTTTATTTTTTTTTTTTTTTTCACAGAACGTGTTTAAAATGACTCTCTGAAAACAGACTCGGTCTTACCTCTGTTTCTGTGAGAGACTCATCTCAGACTGAGAGTCCTTACCTTGCTCTTCTGACATACTGCAGATAAACTCCAGTGATCAGCATTGGGTTGTGAAAACAATCTGCTGTTCAGTTTGACCTGGAGATGATGGTCGTTAACGAGATGAATAATAATACTACGTTGTAATAATAATACGTTGAGTTAGCAGCAACAGCAACAGCAACAAAAACACTATATAAATAAAGTTACAAGATAAACAAATGCATTTCCGTGTAGAAGAACCAAATGGTCTCATTGAGAAATGTCTGGTTTAAAAATACTTTCGATTTCTCATCACAAAAACAACAGCATGAAACAGAAGACAAAATACGGGAAAACCTGCAGAAACACATTTGTTTTCAATAACCCCCTTTTGAAAAACTGACCTACAGTCTTGTCCACTAAGAAGAGAATTTATTAGAAACGCTCATTTTTCTGTCCTTTAGTCCTGTAGCTTGTCAATTTCTTCTCAAATCTCTCAACATTAGACGGATCGTATTAAATATGCAAAAACAATGTTCACGAGTGTTAAAATGAGTAGGGTCTGTGCTAAAGTTCTATTTATAAAAATGTTTTCTAGGACATAAATCCAATGAGCAACACTTCCTCTTGCTATCTGAGTGTTTTCCGCAGTTACTTTCGTTTTCATCTTCTTCGTGGGTTTTACTGGAGGGTTTTGAACGAGCTGAACAGTTTCTGCCACCTGCTGTACTGGAGCGTCAATATTCTACCTAATACATTTAAACACTGCATTATTATTTTCCCTGTTCCTGGACTGTTGTCTACGATGCCGTTTATTGCAAATGTCACACGTGATGAGATTTGTATTCATTTCTCATTTTCAGTTGTTTCTGCTCATATTAGGGTGTACTATTAATACTTGTTTTACAGTTTCTACTTCTTTATGTATACTGGCTCCATGTCCAAATGGTTTTTGATTCCATCATTACTTTGCTGAGGGTTGCCAGCCATTGCATATAATAGAGAATTGTCCCACATTAAAGACAATAAAGTAGTGTTCTGTATTTAAAAAGAAGAAAAAAGAATAAACAATAGGATTGCACAAATTCAGAAATAAATTTGTTAGCCGCAAATAACATGGTTTATCAGACTATAATGAAGTGCTGTCGAGAGATTTATGAAGTAGTTTGTCTCTGACAGCCATGAAATGATTTTAAGTGGCAGTTTACAGGAGATCTGAAGATATCAGCACAATGAATGAGGAGAAAACCGTCTCTAACCAACAAATACTCAAGTGGTGCAATTAACTCTTGACACCCTGAAAGCATTTTAAAAACTGTTGTTTTCTGAGTGAAATACACAAAAGTAATGGCTCATAACTCCAAAACCATAGCAAGGAGAGTCAAAAAGTAGGTATCGATTGATAGAAATCTTTCTATATTTTTATGGGAAAACCTAATTCTTTAAATACAGACATTCTCATACTAAGAAACAGGTGATCAGGTTTAAGAAAAAAAGTGCTCTTAAAGAAAATTTTCCTATCTTTCTTATTTGATATTCAATATCTCATGAAAGGAATAAGGTATGAAAAAAATTATTTTTTTGGTGATATTTTGCAATTATGTGGGCTGTACGTGATGTAAATTGTGTGGTGATATCATGAAGTAATCAAAAGTTACAGCATTTGGAACCAAGGCAGCCTTTTTCTTTGCCACAAAATAGTTGTTTTCTGAGTGACAAACATTGAAGTAATACCTCACACAAGTTTAGTCAAACCCCCAAACAATTGTATTTGTTTTATTCTGCTCTGTGAGACTTTTTAAATGACATATTACACATGACTATCTGAGCTGTATGATGTTTTTGACATATTAGACCATATTTGGACCATGTGACTAAGATAACATGTTGATTTATGTTTTGGGAGGAGAAACATGGCAATATCCCGAGTTAAGACAACATCTAATTGGTCAAGACACCAAAAAGCAGAGTTTAAATACTCAGGACACCATAAAATTTTACTTTTAGCCATTTGTCTTAACCATGCTCTTAGCCATTGTTTTTCGTTGCTTTTAGACGTTGCTTTTAGTTTGGGTTCTCAGCCATGCTTTTTGCCATCATTTTTGTCGCTACTTTTTGCATTCTTTGAGCACTCCCTGGTTGTATGCCAGTCACTCCTCTAAAACGAAAGCATGAGGAGATCGTCACACTTCTTTCTTTTATTTTAGTATATTTTCTTTCCATTGAGAGTTTTGTGTTCCAAGTTGCCTGCAAGCCGTGTTCCAGACATTTGTGCCCGCCTTAAAACTGACATACACGACTCCACACCATCCTCCAGCCAATGCCCAAGACTTCACATCGAACAAGCACTGAACTTCCAGCCAATCAGCAACCTTGGAAAACCCCTTTTCTGCTACTATGTCAAAGGGAATCCCTTAACAAAGGGGTGCTCAACCCTGTTCCTGGAGACTGACTTTCCTGCAGAGTTCAGCTCCAACCCTGATCAAACTCACATGAACCAACTAATTAGGATCTGAAGGAGCACTTGATAATTACAGACAGGTGTGTTTGATCAGGGTTGGAACTAAACTCTGCAGGAAGGTCGATCTCCAGGAACAGGGTTGGGCACCCCTGCCTCAACACAAAGACAAAGTACAACCTCCAGATTCAGGCTGAACTGGTGCATTTAATATAAAGTATAATAGGCCTATTAATATTGATATATTCCCATAAATTTTAATAGTAATGACTTTATGAATTTCTTCACTAATAAAATATATAACATCAGAAATACAATAACAAATGTAGATTCTACGGAGTCTAATACGTCAGCTTCTTTTGTCACACCCAAAGAAAAACTGCAGTTCTTTACAACTATAGGACAGAAAGAGCTAAATAAACTCATCACTGTGTCTAAACCAACAACATGCCTATTAGATCCTGCACCCACTAAATTACTGAAAGAGATCTTACCTGTAGCAGAAGAACCACTTCTCAAAATTATTAACTCATCGTTATCTTTAGGTCACGTCCCAAAACCATTCAAGCGGGCGGTTATCTTCTTAAGAAACCACAACTAGACCCTAGTGAACTGGCAAATTACAGACCCATTTCTAATCTTCTGTTTATGTCTAAAATTTTAGAAAAAGTTGTGTCTGCTCAATTGTGCTCCTTCTTGCAAAAAAAAAAATTGCTTTTTGCGTCAGACCAAGGCTGCATCTCATTGCTAGTTTTACTTGATCTTAGATCGAATACAAAACTATGTGGGTATCCAAGGGCAGGCTTTAAGATGGTTTAGATCCTACCTGTCCAATTGCTACCACTTTGTTTATTTAAATGGGGAGTCATCTCAGTTATCACCAGTAAAGTATGGAGTGCCACAAGGATCTGTTCTAGGTCCTCTACTATTTTCAGTATACATGCTGCCACTTGGTAATATTATTAAACACGGGACTAGTTTTCATTGTCATGCTGATGATACTCAACTATATATCTCAACAAGACCAGATGAAATGTCTAAATTATCAAATTTAACAGAGTGTGTTAAAAATATAGAAAACTGGATGACCAATAATTTTCTCCTATTAAATTCAGATAAGACAGAGATTTTACTTATTGGACCAAAAAACAGAACACAGAATCTCTTTGATTATAATTTGCAACTATACGGATGTACTGTTACTTCCTCTATAGTCAAAAGTCTGGGTGTTATATTAGACTGCAAAATAATTTCTAATGTTACAAAAACAGCATTCTTCCCTCTTAGAAACATTGCCAAGCTACGAAATATGTTACCGGTTTCTGACGCAGAAAAGCTAGTTCATGCATTCATGACCTCTAGACTGGACTATTGTAATGCACTACTAGGTGGTTGTCCTGCATCTTTAATAAACAAGCTACAGATAGTCCTTACAAGGTCAAGAAAATGTGAACATATTAACCCAATTTTACAGTCTCTGCACTGACTCTGCATCAGTTACAATATATTACTTCTTACCTATAAGGCCCTTAATGCTTTAGCTCCTATGCTACAATGCTAAAATCTATCACGCTCCCTAAGGAGCTTTTTGCATTTGGCTCCCAAACTCTGGAATAACCTTCCTGGTATTGTGCAGGTTATTCAGACACACTCTTCACTGTTTAAATCTCGATTAAAGACACATTTCTTTAGCCAAGCATTCACAAAATATAAAATAGATATTTAAAAATGGTCATTTCACAATATTACTGTTTTACTGTATTTTAATTAAATAAATGCAGCAGTTGTTGCAATAAAAGACTTATTTCAAATACATGACAAATCTGACCCTTAAACTTTTGAATGGTAGTGTATGTTTAAGATATTACTTACTAGTCATATGGTTCATAATGTCTAGAGATGTTTTTCAAAAGGAGATTCGCTCCAACTCTGGTGCACAGCCATTAGAATGGAAGATTCTAGGAAGGAACATAAACAGTCTGTCGCAGGGCCAACAATATTTATTATACGATGTCAGGTTGATTAGAAGTAAACTATAGCAAAGATAAACTGCAGAAAAGAAAAATAAATAATATATAGAATACACAAAACAATACAATTTAATAACAGGATTTACATTTTCAGATTTACTTATTTAATGCTCATATACATTGTTACTTATGTTTGTACGTTAAAGTCCTTTTAAAATAACTAACAAGCAAACAAACATGAATGTTCAGTGTGTGCGCCCATTAAAAGCAAGTAGATTTTTTTTCAAGTCAAGTCAAGCTTTATTGTCACACAGAATGATGTCACACAGAATGTCACACAGAATGTATAATTGTCATCATAAAGTAATATTATACATAATGTAAATGAGGTAAAACACTTACTTTTGGTGTTTCCTTGATAAAAACCAACTGCCCTGTCTGCTCCGCATCGTGAGTGAAAGGAAATAATGTTATCTCTCTGAGAAAAAGTTTAGGGGTAACATTAATTGCACAGCGGTCTCATCTGTTCCACATCGCGAGTGGAAAGACAAAATTTGGGATGTGCCCAAAAGCAGAGTTTAAATACTCAGGACACCATAAAAGTTTTGCTTTTAGCTATTTGTCTTAACCATGCTCTTAGCCATTGTTTTTCATTGCTTTTAGACGTTGCTTTTAGTTTGGGATCTTAGCCATGCTTTTTGCCATCATTTTTGTCAATGCTTTTTGCATTCTTTGAGCACTCCCTGGCTTGTATGCCAGTCACTCCTCTAAACGAAAACATGAGGAGATTGTCACGCTTCTTTCTTTTACTTTAGTATATTTTCTTTCCATTGAGAGTTTTGTGTTCCAAGATAAGTTTTGCTTGTAAGCCGTGTTCCAGACGTTTGTGCCCGCCTTAAAACTGACATACAGGACTCCACACCATCCTCCAGCCAATCCCCAAGACTTCACATCAAACGAGCACTGAACTTCCAGCCAATCAGCAACCTTGGGAAACCCCTTTTCTGCTACTACGTCAAAAGGAATCCCTTAACACAGGGGTGCTCAACCCTGTTCCTGGTGAACTTCCATCCTGCAGAGTTCAGCTCCAACCCTGATCAAACACACCTGATCCAACTAATTAGGATCTGAAGGAGCACTTGTTAATTACAGACAGGTGTGTTACAGCCCCCTTAAAGGTGACTTGACTTGACTTGACTTGACTTTGATCAGGGTTGAAACTAAACTCTGTAGGAAGGTCGATCTCCAGAAACCCCTGCCTCAACACAAAGACAAAGTACAACCTCCAGATTCAGGCTGAACTGGAGAATTATAGAGAATTAAGAAATTTACACACTGGATTGTTAGTAATAGTGTGAAAACAGAAAAAAAAAAAAAAAAAGAGAATTTAGAAAATTATTTTATCACTTAGCTCCTTTACTGAACACTATTTGTAGGCACGCTTTGCTGGATCACTGGTTTTGACGCGTAAGTAAGTAGTAACAAATGCAACTTTTTTAACTGACAGATAAACCATAGTATAAAACTTTATCTGAATGTGCATTTCCATTTCAGACCCGTAATATATTCTTTCTCTGTCCATGCAATAAAAACACATCATTGAATGAGCACAATGCAAATGGCTTTGTTAATTAACATTCAGTTTTCAGTTTTGGGTGAACTATCCCTTTGAGGTCAAAGGTGCAAGTTAACTAATTAGGTGGAGTCATTGGTAACATGAACAGTGAATTAACATGAGATACTGAGAAAAACTTAGTCAACACAATTGTTTCAGTGGGGTGTTTAAACAGTACATTTTTTATTTTCAAGTTTGTGGTCTCCTTCTCTCGTGATAAGATCAACCCTTAAGTTAATGTCAATTTGCCAAAGTAAACTTCCATTAAACCCAGAGAAGCATAATTGTTGTATGTTATGTTGCTTTTTTATTACAAATCAGTTATTTCGCAAAATCATCTACAAAAAAAAAAAAAAAAAAAAAAAAAAAATGGAGAGATTATCCTACTGATCCTACAGATTAACATTTACTACTAGGCTTTAAAGATATAACTAGTTTAAATGGACAGGATTTCAAGATGACTAGCTGAAGACAATACTGTAGCTATACCCATTAAAAAGTAATCATGAAAAATCAATTTCATGATAGCTCTACAACAACACATGATGAATTTGGATTGATGTTGTATTGATTCATTTTTTAAATTTTGAAAATTCAAAACTAAAAAGTGTACCTTTAACACAGTATATTAAAAAATATATGGCAGTTATCTTAAAATAGATCTTAAACATACCTCAAATTACACATACTTAAAATTGTTTAAAAAAAATGTTGCTAATATCACCAATCAACTCTTGAAGTACCTGTTGATAAAAAGATACCCTAAATGACAAATTATCTGGATAGAATTGTTCATACATTACTAACATGTAGTGGAAAAACAAATGGAGTGAGAGGTTAACATTTCCAAAAAAAATAAAAAAATAAAAATAAGGGCCACTCTATAAAGGTGAGATCTTTGAGCAGCTGATCAACGCTTCCTTTGTGCAAACATTACAAAAATGGAGGAAAATGTACTAGGTAGGGTTGTGGAGTTACTGATGTTATGAGGTGTTGGTGCATTTTCTTATTATTACTGCAGACCTTATAATTACATACAAGCTCAGGGAAAGATGGTCGTATCTTTAACAATCAACATAATGATCATAATGACAAAAAACAGAAAACATAACTTTAATGACTATGATTTGTGTACATCATAGTATGAGATTATATACACAGAAAAAGGCTTAAATATCTTTGAATGATCATAATATTCATTTAATCATAATGCAACAAAAATGTTCATTTGTTGTTGTTGTTGTTTATAACCTGAGGGATGAAAGTTAAATTCAACAAGAAAGAGAGGAAAATAAGAGATTTGAGCCAGTTTTGCTTGTGGTTGAAAAATGATGCACATTAAATAAAGAAATGAATAACATTCAAGAGATAATGAGTAGGTACTCTTTTAGCGCTCCTTAAGTAAGTACTTATTGATATTAAGTATCTACTCATTGAGTAAACGGTTTCAGACACAGAAAAAAAATATCAAACAGCTTTAGTGCATCACTGACTCCAACTGGACACAAGTGTGAAGCAATTTTCCTGCCTTTTTTATGAGTTAACAACAGAAGAATATAGAGACATAAACAAGAAGTTTTGAAAAAATGAAAACAAAGATTTTTATCTAATAAAATAAATAAATAAAACAGTCATTCATTCAATACATTAATAATCTTTAACAACTTTGTGATTGTTCTGTATTAAAATTAGAACCATTAAAGATCTTTAAATCAGTGGAAAACAGTCTACAATTTAGTACAGTATACATGTGTTTTACTTTGTGTATATGGTATTTACCAAATAATAATTTTGATTATATTATTCATCTCCAATAAACCAGTAACACAAGACCATTGTATCAGTTATTATAACAAACTTGTAAAACAGATCAAAAATAAACAGTGAAACTTGGGTCCAAAATAATTTTGACTGCTTACAAAAACCACATGATGATGGAAACCCTTCTTTACACTTATTAATAAAGTAATTACTTGATTAATATCAATGAATTATTTTAAAGTGAATTTCTTTCGACTTTATTAGGAATGACATATTTATTTATATCTGAACAGAGTTTAGGAACAAAAAGTAAGTGATAATCATGTTTATAATGTCATGGCAGCATTAGGATATATATATATATATATATATATATATATATATATATATATATATATGTGTGTGTGTGTGTGTGTGTGTGTGTGTGTGTGTGTGTGTGTATACACATAAATCATCAATAAATGTGACCTGGCTCTCAAAACCAGTCTTAAGTAGCATGTGTATATTTGTAGCAATAGCCAACAATACATTGTATGGGTCAAAATTATAGATTTTTCTTATGCCAAAAATCATTTGGATATTAAGTAAAGATCATGTTTCATTAAGATATTTTTTAAATTTCCTACTGTAAATATATCAAAACTTATTTTTTGATTAGTAATATGCATTGCTAAGAATTTCATTTGGACTTTAAAGTCGATTTTCTCAATATTTAGTTTTGTTTTTTTTTTCACCCTCAGATTCCAGATTTTCAAATAGTTTTATCTCAGCCAAATATTGTCCTATCCCAACAATACATCAATGGAAAGCTTATTTATTCAGCTTTCAGAAATTAATTTAAAAAATAAATGACCCTTATGGTTTTGTGGTCCAGAGTCACATATAGAGATTCTTTTGAGGTCACCATACTTTTTTTCTCTCTCTCTAAAATTGAAGAGTTTGCTGAAATTCCTCCTCTGGCTTCAAGACATTTGGTTCTAGATCTAACAAAGGCCCTTTTAGCCTTTTCCATGTAAAAGGAATTACATTTTTCTCTGAACAAATATATACTTTCTTTATCTGCTTCATTTGGAGAGATTTTAATGATGTTGTATATTGATTTAGAAAGACTGAATTTTATATGGAACTTGTACTTAAACAACTCTCAATTTAAAGTATGAAGAATATTAGTATGTTTTAAAAGAAACCTTTTTTATACCCAAACAATAAGTATTTTGTAGAGAGGCATTTAATTTCCAATAATCTGGCTTCCTTAAGGGACTTAAAAATCCGAAATTTCTAACTCAATACATGCACAGTCATACAGTGGAAATACTACAAAATTTGGCAAAGGAATTTGATTATTCTCAAGACATTTCACAGTTATGAGTTACTCCATTTAGTCTATGAATATAATATTTTCCTAACAACAAAAACAAATCAATATATTTTTTTTTATTTTGGAAAAGTCATATTCTTTTGAATGAAGTAAAACTGATGACATATTTAAGATTAGACTGAAATTTAATGTAACACTCTCTGTCACAATTACCAAAAGAGCATTTGTAATCGATATCCAGTTGAAAATGCTCTAATGATTCTTTCACAAGGTTTTATATTTGAAATGACTCTAGTTTGATTTGTTATACATTAATGACTAAGAACCTTCCTAAAATGTTCCACACAAATGAGGGAAACATATTTACCCATTAAAATATTTGAAGGAGGAGAAGAAATATAAACAAAGATCTAACTGACTGGTTCCTGCACTTTTCATCAATTAAATCAAATTGATCTAAAAACAAATATTTGGAGACTTTACTTCCTACAGTCTTACACCAAGTGCCCTGATTTCTGAGCAGAGAAAGTATTTTGCCAGAGACAAAGTTCATGACAATACAATATTCTACAGCTGAAATATGACACTTTAATTTAACACCTAGCTCATTAATACTCAAAAACCATTATTCAACAGCTGACCGTCCCAAACCAATGTCTAAAAAGTATTTATTTATTGTTTGTGTGATATTTATTTCAAATAAATGCTTAGAGAAAATACTCCACATAGAACTATTAGTTTTAATAAACTGTTTTAACTCACTTATTAAGAAAATAATAATTGTACTGTTGAGAATGGCATGAAAATTAAGAGAAGCACAATATGATCTTCACAGTGTTTTACTGCACGGTGTGTGACCTCCTCCTTAACAGGGATTCGTTCAGTTTCCTCAAAGTTAATACTCTTTAGTGGAAATCTCTCTTATTTGCTGATATTAAGATTGAGAGCAGATATCTCAGGAAAAAAAAAATGCTTTTTAAAAAAATAATAGTGTAGTCATCAGCCAATTGACAATTTTTTAGTTCATTTCCAAAAACGGTGATAGCTTGAAAGAATTTCATATTTCCGTAATAAGAATGAGCCTGTGTGACGAGCAGATGAGCAGCGGTGAGATTGAACAGTCTTGTCTAAAGACCCTAGAAAGAAAAATCTACTGGAATTGATGAATCATTTTACTGGAGCTGCTTCACTCTGTGTTCAGGGTTGGAATTGTCTTTCTAAAAACTCCCTCAACATGACAGACACACTTTCCAATACTTCACACTACACTTCAAAGATTAAACATCTGAATATTATCCAATTTAAATGTTATTTTAATATTATGACCAACAATATTTTAAGTAAAATTGTAGGAAAACATTTGATGACAAACAAACTTATTTTAAAATCTAAAAAGACATTAAATTACCATCACAGTCAGGAGAATAGTGACCAGCAATCACCATTATAACATTTAAAAATATATTTCTGTCATTTTTTTGTACTTATGTAAGAAAAGTCTCATGAAAAAAACTTTTCTTCAAATTGTGACTAAAATTACACAAACAGTGAGTAAAAGGCACAGCATTTATAAACACTCACTGTGTCAAAACTCTCGTTTTAATCAATTAATCTGTCAAAACTGCACAATCCATCTTTTATTTACATTGTTTCCACTTTGTTGTAATGAGAGGATTTGTGATTGTGCATCTGTACATTAGCAACAGACAGACACATAGTTAACTTAATATAAAATTAAACAGAATAACAATGTGTATAAAATGTAAGAGAGATCATGAATATTTAAGTAAAATGGAAATTTCACATTGTAGATTTGCTTTAAATCTTTTGATACATTTAAGTGCTGCACTTGACAATCACATTTAAACATTTGAATCATTATAGATGAGTTTAATACAAATATTATTAAACTGAAGAGCCAGACAGACTCATCTGAGCTTCTTCCTCCTCAGTTTCAGCTTTAAATTAAACAAAATGATCACTTGAATACTAAAGCAACGTTAATCATTCAATATCACATGTTTCTAACACACATGCTGCATTATTTGATTGTAAAGTCTGAGTCTCTTCACCTGTATGGATCACATTGACACATTTATCACACATTTCTTTCTCCTCATAGACACAGTAGTGAAGCTCTTCTGTGGATCCTCACCTGATGTTTACTGCTCCTCTCAAGACCACTTCATATTATGATATACAGCATTTAATCTCTGTATCTACACTGTAAGGTGGAACAGAAGAGAAGATAATCAGAGTTCAGTGGGACAAAGTACAAATTAGTTACTGTATTTCAATCACGTTTGTTTTTCTTGAGTAAAAAATTACATTAAAATCCTGTAATGAGATTAATTACTGATTATACCTGATTTTGAATACATATTTATAAAACAGTATAACGTAATACATTTAGAACAAAAAATCCATTCTGTTTGTCTCTATTGAGTCACTATAAAGAGAAACGCATACGAATGAGTGTCATATATAATAAACGACAAGGAACAAACACAAATGTGATTTTGCCTTAAAACAAAAACCTTTCAGTGAAATATTCCACTAGTTAAAGCTGTTTGTCCTCTAGTTTAAACATGTTTGTCAAACAAAACTGGAGGAGATTCCTGTTAATCTTATGTATAAACCTAATTAAACAATTTAATAATCAATTTACAATTAATTTATATGTGTATTTTATTACGCTGTTCTCCGTGGGCGAGCATTTTGTAAAATGAATGGATGGATGATTCATCTTCTGGTGAGATACAGTGATTCATTTAGCATGTGACTCTCACAGTGCATTATGGGTATTCTCCATCCATTGAGCATACATCAGTCGCACATTTGTTATTGCTGTGCATTGTGGGATTGAATGAGTGCACTCGATAATGTCCACTATGGTTTCGGACACCACCAGAAATGTCTGTCAACTCAAACAGTGCCCTATTTAAGCGTATGACACAGGGTTTGTCTTTTTACAAAGCTTTCTTCTCAAATAACATTGTATGTCCTCATCTTTATTTATGTGGTGAAAAGATGTGTAATTAATGATAAACCCCAGATAGCACACGTACGATCTGTTAAAGATCACTTCATCTGGAAAACATCTGCTGTGTACAAACAGTTTTATATACATTCATACAGTGACTGTACATTATGTCTTCAATGTCCATCTTGTCTGAACTTCCAGGTTCACAGTAGTTTGTTAGGAACTGTTTTTCTCTGCAAAAGCTTTGCATTTATAGGGCTAAAACAAAATTAATCTCAAATCAATAATTTGTGTCAATATTGACTTATGAGGCAAGAAACCATATAGTAAGTGGGATGATGCACATCCAGCCGGTTGTTATCACAGAATAAACCCCTTCAGGATGATACAAGTCCTGATCAACCTGTCGGTTTATTCTGTGATAACAACTGGATGTCCTGGAGAGCTGGATGTACATTATACCCAGGGTGCGATTTGTGGAAAATCCAGAGAGGAGATGTTTTGAGACGCTTTCATTCATGAACACATCCTTTTTTAATTACTCAAATAAAGTGAAATTAACTGTATAGCTGTGCTCTACAGTGCTGTGAACATAAAATATAAATAGCGTTTTGGCCTTTTGTCTCAGCTGCAGAAGCATGGCAGTGACTTTGTCTTGAACGCACTTCATTCCAAGAAATGTTTATTCAGCACTCTTGTTTTATTCGATAGATAATTTACCAACAGAATTATATTAAAGTTAAGATACAAATTATAACAAACGAAAAAGAAGGGATTCTATGAAAAACAAAAGGTTTGAAGTGCATTCAAGACAAAGCCTGCTGCCATGCTTCCGCGGCCCGAGACAAAAGGCCAAAACATCAAGTCAAAAAATTATATCTGTCCCACTCACTTTCTTCCGGCGTACTGGCGTCCAATTTTATGACGCTTACAGGTTTCTTTCTTAATTAACAAATTAAACTAAACAAAGCATAAACAAATAATATTTAAACACAAATAAAATAAAAACACTTTCTTAAATGGCAATAACAAATAGGTTATGCTTATCTGTCAGACTAAACACTCTGCTTTGATGACGCACTTCTGTGTTTTTTTTTTCTGCTTTCCGGTGCAAGGATCATCAGGGAATGAGACAACCCCCTGTCCATTTACTAAAATAAACAGTAGGCTGTTCAGCTTGAAGACGTTCATTCTGTTTCTACCATCGATGTATATCCATGGTGTATAAATATAATTCATTGCATTCAATTCTTGTTTACACTCGGCTGTTAAAATTGTTAGTGTGGAGACAGTAGTGAGCACTTTGTGCAGATTCTCTCTGATGACACCATGACATTTAAATTGGTGGAATTCCTTAAGGCGTTTGGGACTTGATGTGGCCTCAACAGCAAGAGTCTTGTGTATCGCAAGAAGTTTGCCATCACCAAATAGGATGTGAGTTACAGCAGCTGCAGCAGAAATAATTCTGTCGTCATCCAGCCTGAGCTCAATGTTGTCGGTCAGAGAAACAAAAAATCGTTCACCTAATACTTCTGCCTTTAGATGGTCTGTCACTTAGTTGAGACACTTTTACACACTTTTACGCTTTACATGTTACCCTTGGGTGATATCATCAGGAAATATGGTGTTAGCTTTCACTGCTACGCTGATGATACCCAGCTCTATATTTCTTCGCGGCCTGGTGAAACATACCAATTTGAAAAACTAACGGATTGTGTAGTTCAGTTAAAAAAATTGGATGACAAGTAATTTCTTACAGCTAAATTCTGAAAAAACAGAGGTGTTAATTATTGGACCTAAAACCTCAGCGTGTAATAACCTAAAACACTGTCTAATACTTGATGGCTGTTCTGTCAATTCTTCGTCATCAGTTAGGAACCTAGATGTGCTATTTGATGGCAATCTTTCCTTTGAAAACCACATCTCTAGTATTTGCAAAACTGCATTTTTCCATCTCAAAAATATATCTAAACTACGACCTATGCTATCAATGTCAAATGCTGAAACATTAATTCATGCATTTATGACCTCAAGATTAGATTACTGTAATGCTTTATTGGGTGGTTGTTCTGCTCGCTTAATAAACAAACTCCAGCTGGTCCAAAATGCAGCAGCTAGAGTTCTTACTAGAACCAGAAAGTATGATCATATTAGCCCGGTTCTGTCAACACTGCACTGGCTTCCTATTAAACATTGTATAGATTTTAAAATCTTGCTAATTACTTACAAAGCCCTGAATGGTTTAGCTCCCCAGTACCTGAGCGAGCTCTTATCACATTATAGTCCCTCATGTCCGCTGCGTTCTCAAAACTCTGGAAATTTGATAATACCTAGAATATCAAAATCAACGGCGGGCGGCAGATCATTTTCTTATCTAGGGCCCAAACTCTGGAACAATCTACCCTACAATGTTCGGGACGCAGACACACTCTGTCAGTTTAAATCTAGATTAAAGACCCATCTCTTTAACCTTGCTTACACATAACACATTAACACATTTCTATAATTCAAATCCGTTAAAGGATTGTTAGGCTGCACTAATTAGGTCAACCGGAACCGGGAACACTTCCCATAACACCCAATGTACTCAGTGCATCGTCAGAAGAATGGCATCTACGCTAATATTAGTCTGTTTCTCTCTTTTTCCGAGGTCACATTAACCACCAGATCCAGTCCGTATCCAGATCAGATGGTCACTGCAGTCCCCCGGATCCAGTCCGAACCCAGCCCAGATGGTGGATCAGCACCTAGAGACGACCTCTACAGCCCTGAATGTCAGCGGAGTCCACATCAACTAGATGAGCCCCAGAGACGGATCCACAGTGAAGACCTCGTCACCTAGACGGCTGTCGGCACAAGACCACGGGACCTTTGGCCAGAGGAGAACTGGCCCCCCGACTGAGCCTGGTTTCTCCCAAGGTTTTTTTCTCCATTTGTCACTGATGGAGTTTTGGTTCCTTGCTGCTGTCGCCTCTGGCTTGCTTAGTTGGGGACACTTTCTCTTAACACAATATTGCATTTTATTTTATTGTTTTTGATTAACTACTTTTACCTAAAAAGTGAGTGTTTACTGTTGCCTTTGGCATTGTTGATGTACTGTTTCCTATTTAATACTGTACAGCCGCCTTGTCACAAAGTGGAAATGTTCAAATTCGTCATTCATGCATTTTGCGTTCACACCATCAGTTTGTCTCATAGACCGCAGTGTTCTCAGTGCAATGCCCACCTCAAGATCAGCACTGACCGCTGTGACATCTCTTATCTGAGCATCTTTTACCAACATCATCCTCACCTATGCATTTCACATGGGACTGGCACCTTGCATGTTTGCTTATTTTGTCATTTAATTTTTTTGCCGACTTTTCGGGGTGTAAATTTAGGCTGGGGATAAAAATAATTCAGCAGAGGTAGAGATATTTAGACTAGAGGTGGAGGGAATTCACACCCTGATTAAACCTTACATAAGTAATGTGACGTGTTGCTTGTCAAAGTAAAAACACAAGAGACAGAGACATTGATCATGTGATGCTGGACGGCTGTGAGCTGAAGCTGGAATCTGCACTGATTTTACCAGCGTTTTCCTACAATCTGAACAAATCTATTTCAAACTGTAATGATTCACTATTACTGATGTCATTAATAAAGCAGGTGTTGTTGTATAAAGCTCTGACAGTGTGCTTTTGTTCTCTTTCCTCCTTTGTGTTCAACATTTTACTCAACTTTACATTTCATTCTGACACAAACCCTTTGAAATAAAGCTTGATGATAATTTGATAAACTCTTTTCACAAATATTTGAAAGTATATATTTGTTCACATATTAGAGGTAAATGAATCTCTTTAATATCAGAAAGTGAAGTTTACTCACCTCAGTTCACAGTTTGAGTCTTGTAGCACATCAATGAGCTGCTGCTTTGAGTCTCCAATCATATTTTTTCTCAGATCAAGCTCTTTTAGAAACTGCAGTGCTTTTGTGTTTGTCAAAGACTGAGTTAAAGAAGAAACATCTGTAATTCCACAGTTACGAAGACTAGAAAGAGACAAACAGAGAAAGATCATCTTACAACCAAATCACTAAGGTGAAGAATTTTTCACAAATATAATGTGAACTCATCATGAGATTTTGAGTATAAAGTGTTTTGGTTTAAACTGTTGAAGTGATTTTAATCATTTTGATTCTTGTATGTGAATGTTACTGACCTCAATCTCTCCAGTTTACAGTGTGAATCCTTCAGTACGTCACATAAGTGATTCACTCCTGTGTTTTTTATTTGATTCCAGCTCAGGTCCAGTTCTCTCAGGTGCGATGGGTTTGATTTCAGAGCTGAAGTCAGGATGAGACACTGTTTCTCTGTCATACTGCATCTACACAGACTGAAGACAGAAAGAGAAAAGACAATGAATCAGATCCATGTAAAGTTTATGTGTGAATAAATACATCATAAGTAAATGCCATACAGTCAAAAAATAAATTAGTTATGCTTACTTAATTTTACTGAATAAAGTTTTTACAATTTAACTTATTTCATTCAAATGAAAATTGCTTAGTTGGATCAACACAGTTTAGCTGGTTTACATTAAATTAATCTACACTAGTTTGGGTTAGCTCAACTACATTTGTCAAACAAAATCTTGTGGGAACAAATTACTATTTATTTATTTATTTATTCACTGAGGTCTAATTAATATTATTATTATTTTTTTTAAACAAGCAGTTTCACTCATAATTATCCACAATAATGAATATGAAAAAACTGGTGTCAGTACTGACATTCGAATATCTATTACTCAGATGACACAGTCTAAGCACAAACGTCACTCTTCTGCATAATGGGAACCACAAAATTCAACAACATTACAGAAACTGCCCAGCATAACTGTATTATTATGTACAACATGTATTTCCCTTTACAGAAAAACACATAAAATAACACTTCATTCCTAACTAAAATCATGCAGTTCCTTGCAAATCAAGCTGTGAACTACAAATCCACTGCTCAGTTAGTTGTCAAACCAAAAAAAATATGAATGTAGTTTCAACACAAATTAAATAAGTTTTAATTTTAAATATATTAGGTAGAGTGAACACAATGAAATTGTTACAGAATGCTCAAAACATGTTACTTTAGCTCATTTTAATTTAAATGAACAAAAGCCAAAAATAATGTGTACAGTCACAAACACAAAACACTTAAAATAAAGTGAACAGTAAACTAATAACACTGTCACTGCTGTACAGTATAATGATACTAACTGTAGTTTCTCCAGCTTGAATTGTGTGTTCATCAGTAGATCACTGAGGTTTTTCACTCCAGAGTCTCCTAGTTTATTCCAGCTCAGGTCCAGTTCTCTCAGGTGTGATGGGTTTGATTTCAGAGCTGAAGTCAGGATGAGACACTGTTCCTCTGTAATTCTGCAATTACACAGACTGAAAACAGAAAGAGAAAAGACAATGAATCAGACAAATGTCAGGTTCATGTGAGTAAATTCATCATGTGTTAACACCATACAGTGCAATAATTAAAACATTGCCAAAAAACATATATGTCCATAAACAAGAACAGAAGAAAAAAAAAAATAAAAAGTAGATTAAGATATAGGATCAACTATAGAACTACTTAAAAATGACACTAAAAATGTGAAAATTGAGTTTAAATGTGAGAAATCAAGACCATTGTGTTTCTGAATTACAATTTACCTAAAGACAATTTAAGAGTACTTTATCATCAATACACACTTTTCTTGCAATTGTCTTTCTTTATTTTGCAGTATGTCTGAGTGAATGCAAAAAATAAAAAATAAAATAAAATAAAATTGTATGGCTGGATTTAATTTGGCCCATTAATTGCATTGCTGTCATTTGTTATTACTGTGATCTCCGGTGATTGACAGATTTTCCTGCTCCAATCTTTAGAGGAGAGAAGAGATGTTGTTGTGAGGGAGAAATTTATTTAGATAAAAGATCATAAGGGCACATAAATTAGAAATACATTATGTGTATGGATAAATAATTTATTTAATCAATGCAATATTCCTTAAAAATAATAAGTGCCAACTTTAATTTCATGGAGACTTTATAAAAGTAAACAGTAATCTTTAATCTCACTGTCACTGCTGTACAGTATAATGATACTAACTCTAGTTTCTCCAGCTTGAATTGTGTGTTCATCAGTAGATCACTGAGGTTTTTCACTCCAGAGTCTCCTAGTTCATTCCAGCTCAGGTTCAGTTCTCTCAGGTGTGATGGGTTTGATTTCAGAGCTGAAGTCAGGATGAGACACTGTTTCTCTGTAATACTGCATCTACACAGACTGAAGACAGAAATAGAAAAGACAGTGAATCAGACATGTTGTTCATGTGTGAGTTAAATGAATCATGAGTAAACACCATACAGTGCAATAAATAAAATGTTGCTAAAACCTGAAAACAATATAAGTAAATAAATAATCATACAGCCATTAAGTAAAACAAAAAAAGGATTTGAGGATACTAGTTACATTTCAAGCCTGGAGAATCTTTAGTCAGACAAAAATATAAAAAAGGTTTGTGATTTGAATTAAGGATCAACTACAGAACCACTTTCAAACAACATTAAACATGTAAAAATGGAGTTTAAATGTAACAAATCAAGAAAATTCTGTCCATAAATCAATTTACTTCAAAACATTTTAAGAATTCATTTAGGATGAAAAGATAATTGTTTGCTATTGCTGTGATCTCATGCGATTGACAGGATTTACCACCCTCACATCATCAGATGAGAGAAAAAATGCTTTTGTGAGGGAAAAGGATCATTATTTTCATTAAAGATCACAAGGGCTGCTATACGTAACCCGTCCGCCATATAGGAATGTCTGTAAACAACTGAGAGCCGGTGCAACTGCAGTTATATGCATGTATGAATATTTATATCTATAGTAGACTTCAGAAGATGCTTTTGCTAAACACAATAAAACAAGATGAAACTGCTAGCTAACAAGACATTTAAAAGATACTTTAGTTTAAAAACCTGTAATATTGAGTTAATACATATTAAAACCACAAACCAACATGTTCTTATCTCTGAAAGTTTATCCAGTTTCCTTAGGAATTTAAATTTCATTGGTTTTTACAACCAGATGCTGCACAATGTTGTTGCACCTTGAAACTTATTGATTATTATTGTGAGTGACGACAGAACATTCCAAGATGGCGGACGTAATGACAACATATCTGGAGTGATCGAATGTGGCATCTACCTATACATATCTATAATACAACCAAACAACTCACTGAGAGCAGAAACTACGGTAATGCAGAACTGTCAGTCATCAGCCTAAGTAATGTGACATCACACTGCTCAGAGAATCAAAACAGCAGGACTAATGAGACTGATTTGTTTTAACGGGGATTAAAAAATAAGGTGTGGATGGATTTTTATCATTGTAGGGTGGTTGTGTTCACATACTACCAACACATATTTATTTTAAAAACAACATGGAAAAGTTTTGCATTATACGTGCCCTTTCTTTCAGTCTGTGAGGGCATGGATGCCTGTCCACATACGTTGGTGGTCAATGTTTTTAAATTGGTCTTCAATCTTCAGTTTGTAGTCAGTAAACATGATCACATTCAGCAGTCACAGCAGAAGTGAGAAACAAAATTTAACTGAAGTCTATTCAAAAGTTAGTATGAATCTATTCTAAGAAGGCTGGAAGCTGAATTAAAAGCAAACAATGGTAAATACACTAATAAGATACTGGCTATTTCTAATGTGCTCACATTATGTTCTCTATCCTCTGTGCATTTAAAGGGGTAGTTCACCCAAAAATGAAAATTATCCCATGATTTACTCACCTCAAGCCATCCTAGATGTATATGAATCTCTTTTCAGACAAATATAATTAGCTATATTAAAAATGTCTTAAATCTTTATCAGACTCAAAGGAGAATTAAAATATACTACTGTAACATTACTAATCATGTGAAATGATGTAAGATACTCACTTCAGTGTGTTGAGTTGACAGTGTTTATCCTGCAGTAGAGCAGCGATCTGATTCACTCGTGTGTCTCCTAGTTCACGTCCACTCAGATTCAGCTCTCTCAGGAGTAATGGGTTTTTACCCACAATTCCAGTCACATACTGACAGGCTTCATCTGCAGCAGGACCCAAAAACCTGCAGAAGAGAAGATGAAACAGGAATCAACTCAATGTGCAAGATTATCAAACACTGTTTGTAACAAAAAGCTCTAAGAGCTAAACATTTAAATATACAAATATATAAGACAAAAAGTCAAAAGTAAATTCTTTAAAAGAAACTAGATTATGATTCTCAAAAATCTTAAAATCTTTCTGGCTTTTAAGCAGGAGACGAGGAAAGTTAGCAAAATGATAATTAGCTTGTGACAGCTAAGCATCCATAATGATATATTTTGTTGATCTTTTGATGCTGGCTCTTCCTATTATTATGTAGCAGAAGTAACCAAACACTGTATTGCTGATTCACTGACAGGGAACATGATCTGGGTTTAGACCATCTCTGAATAGTTTTATTTAACTGATGTCTGTGTTGATGCAGCAGTAATTCTGCTCATTATGAGAGAAACTGCAGGTTCAGGTTCAGACATATTTGTGTGTGCTGAATTATCACCAGTCCTCTCCTGACACACAATACATGTTTGTGGCCTGTTATATAATGTGCTGAATACCAGCACATCTAGTGACCCAAAATGTCTGATTAACCTATAACTTTGAACACAACTAAACTGTGTTGACATTTATCATCAAAACAACAGCAGCTGCAGCATCTGATCTTTCAAGTTTGATCATTTTAAATATTTTTGAAGCTACAAATTGTGTAACAGTGAAACAATATAATATAATATAATATAATTTAATATAATATAATACAAATTATTCACATGCTTATCATTTATTTTGCATTATTTCATCATTTCTCACCTCAATGTCTTGAGTTGACAGTTTGGATCCTGTAGTAAATCATTGAGCTCCTCCTTCACTCCTGATTGTCCAGGATCATTTCCTGTGAGATCCAGCTCTATCAGGTGTGAAGGGTTTGATCTCAGAGCTGAAGCCAGAGCTTTATAACCTTCTTCAGTGATACTGCAGTCTGAAAGCCTAGAACCAGAATGAAAATGTCACATTCAGATGATTAATCAGTTATTCTAGAAATGACCTAAACAATGTAAATCCCTAAACACAATATGTTATTCCTTATTCAAATGAACTAAAACTTAGCTGTAAAGCAAAATCAAAATCTCAAAAAAAAAAAAAATTGTTAGACGTCAATTCACTTTAGTATCTCCAGCTTACAGTCACTTTAAAGCTTTAACCTTCTGATGCTCCTCATTTGTGAGGTACACTTGTGCTCTTCATGGTCAAAAGAGACTGAACACCTGAAATATAACTTTTTTTTTTTTTTTTCCAGTAAAATAAATAATATATTTTTGTTCCATATAGTACTGTGCAAAAATCTTTTTCCATTAGTATTTTCACAAGCTAAAAAATGGTTTATGGTCAGTTATTTCTATCTTTTGCTGTAGTGTGTCAGTAGGAAATATCAGTTTACATTTCCAAACATTCATTTTGCCATTAATTTTAATAATCCGGTCAGATTATTTGCACAAGGAGTCTGACAACAGCCAGTGCTCCACACAGAGATCTGATCTCATCATCATTCAGTTCGTCTGGAATGACATGAAGAAACAGAACAAACTGAGACAAACTAAATCCAGAAGAACTGTGGCAACATCTCAAAGATGCTTTAAGAGAGGCTTAAAGTTTTTACACAGTTGCTTACTTTTATTAGGTTATGGATTTGGATATATATTCAGACATTCTCAAATACTACTTTTTGTCATATTTTAAATATTTTTTGTTTGAAAAGTTGATGTAAAGTCTCAGTTTTTGCATTATTATTACTACAGTCAAACCTTAACATAGAAAAAGCATTTTTACACATAACAGCTGCTGGTTGAGAGAACGTGCCGTATTCGAATCGGGAGTTTGTGCTGTTAAGATAACGAGACGCTATAACCCCTAAAAAGCTTCACACACAGGCCGAGGAGGTTGATGACATTAAGCGATGGCTTGAAATGTTGACCGAGGAGGTTTCTGGTGTTAGACAACAGCAGAAGACCATAATGAGCCTGGTGGAGGAAGTGAAAGCCTCGAGGCAACAAAACATCGAGAAGGACAAGTGGATTATGTTGCTGGAAAACCGTGTGGCAGATCTGGAACAATATACCAGAATGAATGATATCACAGTCACCGGCTTGGAGATAAAACCACGTTCATATGCCCGGGCGGTGACGACACTGAATGAAGGGGAGACGAGCGAGCAGGACGATACAACGGTGGAGCAACAGGTGACGGCATTCCTTCACTCAAAGGGGATTGAGTTGGATAGGAGTAACATTGAGGCATGTCATTCACTCCCACGGAGACTTAAAATGGATAGACCAGCCATAATTGTTCACTTTGCTAATAGGAAGCATAAAACTGAGTTGCTGAAACAGGGAAGACGATTGAAGGGCACGGATGTGTATTTGAATGAACACTTGACTAAGAAAAATGCTGACATTGCCAGACAGGCCCGAGTCCTCAGAAGACAGAAGAAAATACAATCAACATGGACTACAAATTGTAAAATATTTATTAAGCTGAATGGAACGCCAGAACAAGCCAAAGTGTTAGTCATTAGGCAGTTGGAGGAGCTGGATAAATATAAATGAGTTAAATGAGAGCAAGGTAATGCAGTAAACACAGTAGTCAATAAAATAAACAGAATCAAAAATTACAACTATGTCAAGTCCAGAAGATAAGCAGTCGTTTACATCTGGACTAGATACTTTGCATATACAGAGTATAAAATGCAGGATATTGAAAAGAACATCGATCCTTTAAACAATTTATTTATGAATATTAAAAACAGGTGTACTTATTATACAGACGAGCAATTCAATATAACTTTCCAATCAGAACGTAATATATCAATTATCCACTTTAATAGTAGAAGTTTATATGCCAACTTCCAGAGTATTATAGAATATTTGAGACAATTTAAGAATCATTTCAATATCATAGCAATATCGGAGACTTGCATTAATACTGAGAAAGGTGTGGATTTTGTGATTGATGGTTATGAATTAAATTATAAAAATAGAATGAATAGAAGTGCAGGAGGAGTGAGGATATATGTGGACAATCGAGTGAAGTATAAGGTGGTGGAGAACATGACAGAAGCCGTTGATGATTTGTTGGAATGTATTACTGTTGAAATTTGTATGGAGAGGACAAAAAAATATTATAGTGAGTTGTATATATAGAACTCCTGGTTCAAATATTAAAATATTTAACGAGTGGATAGAAAAAAAAAAGTTTACAAAAACAGTACAAAAGACCATGTTTATATGTGGAGATTTTAACATCGATTTACTGAATCCAAAAATGCATAAAAGGACAGAAGATTTCATAAATATAATGTATAGTATGGGTTTATATCCAACAATCACCAGACCAAGTAGAATCACATGTCATAGTGCTACATTGATAGACAATATATCTACAAATATTATGGAGAATAACATAGAAAGTGGGTTACTATATAGTGATATTAGTGATCTTTTACCTGTTTTTATTGTCTACCACTGTGAGCATAGGAATCTTAAAGAAAAAATTAAGTTCAAATATAAAAGAATAAGATCCTTAGAAAATATAAGTGCATTTAAGAAGGAATTACTTAGACAAAATTGGAAAATAGTATACAAAGAAGATGATGTTGATAAAGCATATAATGGATTCTTAAAGATTTTTACATCATTGTATGAAAAAAAATGTCCTGTTAAACAATACATTGATACAAAAAGGCAAAGAAATAGTCCATGGATTACGAAGTGTTTATTAATTGCTAGTAAGAAGAAAAATACACTTCATAGACAATTCATCAACTCTCGTACTCCAGAAACAGAGAATAAATATAAAAAGTGTAAAAATAAATAAATTAATATTATGAGAATATGTAAGAACGAATACTATAATAAAAAAATAGATTATAATAAAAATAATATGAAAGGTTTGTGGAATGTATTAAATAATATCATTAGAAATGGAGTCGAGAATAATATATGTTACCCAGAGTATTATATTGATAATGATAGCATAATAAATAATAGGAAAGATGTGGTTAATGGATTCAATAAATTCTTTGTAAACGTGGGACCAGATTTAGTAAAAACAATAGATGACTCAGAAACAATAGAAGAGGTGAATGATTTTTGGATCGAAATTCAAGCTCAATTTTTCTTACAGCAGTGGATTGAGAGGAGATAATAGATAGTGTAAGAAAATGTAAAAGTAAATCCTCTCTTGACTGGAATAATATTGATATGATTATAATTAAAAAAAGTTATTGAAGAGATTGTGGATCCATTAACTTACATCTTTAATTTATCTTTTCAATCTGGTAAATTTCCAAATAAAATGAAAGTTGCAAAAATAACACCATTATATAAAAACGGGGATAGACATTACTTTACAAATTACAGACCTGTTTCTATACTCCCCCAGTTCTCCAAAGTTCTTGAAAAACTTTTTATAGAAAGACTTGATCATTTTATTGAAACACATAATCTTCTAGTTGATAGTCAATATGGATTTTGGACAAACAGATCAACAACTTTAGCACTAATGGAATTAATTGAGGAAATTACAAATGGTATAGATAAAAAGAAACATGTAATAGGAATTTTCATAGATTTCATAGATATAAATCACAATATTTTATTACAAAAACTAGAGAGATCTGGTATTAGAGGGGTGGGTTTGGACTGGGTGAGTAGTTATCTGACAAACAGGAAAAAGTTTGTAGAAATTGGTGAACATAAATCTGTATATATGAACATAACTTGTGGTGTACCTCAAGGATCAGTTTTAGGTCCAAAACTGTTTATAATGTATATTAATGATATGTGTAGAGTATCAATTATACTAAACTTTATTTTATGTGCAGATGATACACATATTTTTTGTTCTGGTGATAATTTACAACAGCTTTTGAAGGTGATGACCATTGAAATGAATAAATTAAAACATTGGTTTGATGTAAATAAATTATTAAATATAAGTAAAACTAAGATTATGTTATTTGGAAGATATAAAACAAATCCTCAAATTGAATTGAAAATTGATAATAAAAATATAGAAAGTATATAAAAATAAATTTCTTGGTGTAATTTTAGATTATAAATTATGTTGGAAACCTCAAATAAAATATGTTAAAGCAAAATTGGCTAAGACTATAGCTATTTTGAATAAAGCAAGATATATTTTGGACAATAGATCAATGCATATTTTGTATAATACATTTATATTACCACATTTGAGTTATTGTGTAGAGATCTGGGGAAATACCTACAAAAGCAATTTACAATCGCTATGTATATTACAAAAGAGAGCAATCAGAATTATTAATAATGTGGGATATCTGGAACAGACTAATATATTATTTTTATAGTCAG
Source organism: Cirrhinus mrigala (assembly GCA_036247105.1). NCBI lineage: Eukaryota > Metazoa > Chordata > Actinopteri > Cypriniformes > Cyprinidae > Cirrhinus > Cirrhinus mrigala. Next base: position 253,490 of record JAMKFB010000277.1, on the reverse strand, counting down.
ATATACTGAAGTTTATTGATTTGGTTAAATTTGAAACTGCACACCTTATGTTCAAAGCAAGAAATATGTTACTTCCGGGAAACTTACAAAAAATGTTCTTGGAAAGGCAGGGTGGGTATAATTTGAGGGAAGAGTTAAACTTTAAAAATGTTAAAAAAAAAGAACAACTTTAAAAAGTATGTGTATCTCTGTCTGTGGGGTGCAGCTGTGGAATGGTTTGGAGCATGTGTTAAAGCAATGAATATTAAACAGTTTAAGACATGGTATAAAGCCATTTTACTTAAAGGATATGTGGATATATACAGGTGATTGTGAGGGTTGCAGGGGTTAAAAGGTGGATTGTATGAGAATGGGTGATGGCTTGTTTTGGGAAGAAAGTATTTGGTTGGTGTTTAGTTTTTTGTGGAATTGTTCTCTTACAAAGATATTGGTATAAATAAAAGACATAAGGGAACGTTTTGAAATTGTATAGGGGGTGGGAAAAAATAAGCTTTAGCTTCATCCCACTCCTTTTCAAACATTTTTCTGTAATGTATGAAGTTTTTGGGATGTTTTCTGTTGGCACGGCAACACACATGTATGTGTATTTGTTTGTTTTAAATCATGTTTTGTTCAAAATAAAAATGAAAATGAAATTAAATGAAATTATCTGTATCATATAAAGTGCTATATAACAAACATGTCTTGACTCCACTAGTTAACTTTTTTCTGTTCATCATACTGAGCATTTTCATTATGCATGTTGTTTGTTAGTTTTAGAAGATACTTATTTTAAGCAAAATATAAAAATGGTCCAGACTTCAAGACAAAATCCCTGAACTTCCATACAGTAGATTTTATCAGTAAATGTAATGCAAAAACTTACAAATAATAATAGCCTGAAAACATCTTGTCTTAGCTTTTGATATCCAATTATATATACAAACAGATATGCTTCATCACAGATACAAATGAACTATCAAATGTATATTAAGTTATCCCTACCTTGAACATAACCAAATACAATGGTACAGCACAATGCGTCGGCTTAGGACAGTGTCAATGACAGACCAAATCAGAAAAAAAAAAAAAAAAAAAAACCACTACGGCAGGCATAAATATAAAAGCACAACATACAGACATGTTCATTATCTAAGTCTAATTTTCACCTTATGTTTTTGTTCAGCTCAATTTTGTCTGTTGTCACACAACTTACCTCAGTATCTCCAAATGACACTTCATATTTTACAGTCCATGGCAAAGTAGCTTCACTCCCAAATCCTGCAGATTATTATTGCTCATGTTCAGCTCTTTCAGACTGGTATCTGATCCAAGAACTGTAGCCAGAGCTGAACAGCTTTTGTCTGTTAAGCCACAATCATTTAGCCTATAAGGGAAATAAGATTACAGAATAATTAGATTGAATCAATTTGCTAAACACCAGAGCTGTAGACTCGAGTCACATCACTCGAGTCCAAAATTTGAGGACTTGCGACTCGACTTAGACTTTGACAACAATGACTCAAGACTTGTCTTGGACTTGAGCCCTGTCATCATGGCCTGCCTTCAATTTGATTTAAAAAAAAAAAAAAAAAAAAACACTAACAAGCGTTTTCATCCACATGTTTAGGATATTTAATGTTTTAGACATTTAAAATGCACATAATCACTTTAAACCACTTACAATAATAAGAAGATGAAGAATAAACACTGATGTATATTGAAACAGCAGTAACCTAATAATAGGCTAAACCTTTCAAACATATTTTTTTTTTTTTGCACGTCAAAAGTTTGTATGTAGCCTACATATTAAGGTCACTCAATTCTTCCTGTTTATCAGCCACTCACTTTCAATCTACCTAGCACTGTTCGGGAAGCAGACACACTCTGTCAGTTTAAATTGAAATTGTAAAGGATTGTTAGGCTGCATTAATTAGGTCAACCAGAACCGGGAACACTTCCCATAACACCTGATGTACTTGTTGCATCGTAAGAAGAATGGCATCTACACTAATATTAGTCTGTTTTGTTCTTATTTCGAGGTCACCGTAGCCACCAGATCCAGTCTGTATCCAGATCAGATGGTCACTGCAGTCCCCCGGATCCAGTCCATACTCAGCCCAGATGGTGGAGCAGCACCTAGAGACGACCTCTACAGCCCTGAATGTCAGCGGAGAACATTCTCTTACACCGTTCCTGGCTGGTGGAATGATCTTCCCACTGCGATCCGGAACGCCAACTCCCTAACAACTTTCAAGCGACTGCTGAAAACTCATCTCTTTCGATACTATTTGACTTTAAAAAAAAAATTTAAAAAAATAATAATAATAAATAAATAAATAAAAAGATAATAAAAACCTTTATTCTACTCGTTTCCCTTTCTAGCTTGCACTTATCTGAACAATGCCTGTGTTATGGTATTATGAGCACTTCCTATGTCGTTTTGCCTCTTTAGGACAAATCGCTTGATGTATTCCCCACCTGTAAGTCGGTGTGGTGCCAGACGTTCGTGGCTACTTGTGGCAAAGTCGACATATTAACTCAACCACTAGAATTATTACAAAATTAAAATTTTATTTTGAATGAAGAATAACAAAGACTAAAACAGATTATGACTATTATTGCACACGTCTCTGTGACAGCATGAAATTTGAATAATTTGTTATCATCAATATTTGTTGAAGGAATAGCCTATATAAGAACATAAAATAATATAGAACTATAAGAAAACACATCCAATCCATCTTTTAAATCCATTCACTGATGGTTTCTTATTTTTTAACATTTATATACATTATAACTACTCTTATACATTTACTTTTCTGCTTCATTTCATGTATCTCTTTGCCCAGTAATTAACGTTCTGTATCAATGTATCAGTTTACAACTTAAAGTACCACACATGTTTTGTTAATATTCTAAACAATACCCGTCAATCATGTCAATAAAAAAATAAATGTCTATGTCTGTAGACCTACGTCAGTAGTGGCGATAAATGAGTGCATGTACATTTAGCATGTATTAGCAAGTTATTAAATATTTGACTCAGTTGATTCATTAAAATCACTGAATCATTAATAAATGAAACTTAAATGAGACTTAAAATAAATTATTCATTCACTTAGGCCTATATTTCTTCACAAACAATGATTCATTCCTCAATGAAACTCCACTAATTATTATATATTTATAATTATGCTTACTATAGACTATTATTGATTTTAAATTTACTGTAGTAATTAACACAGACAAACTAATTTGGGCAAACAGCACTAATGACTTGTTTACGACTTGACGCCTAAAGCGACTTGCAACTCAACTTGGACTTGCCCGTCTTGGCTCAGAACTTGACTCAAGACTTGAATGCAAAGACTTGAGACTTACTGGTGACTAGCAAAACAATGACTTGGTTCCACCTCTGCTAAACACAAATAATAAATATTAGAGGTCGACCGATGTATCGGTTTTGCTGATTAATCGGTATGATAGTTGATTGGTGGAACTATCGGTTATCTGCAAAAATCCATGCCGATAGTTTTTTTTTCCGGTTTGGGTCTGTTGCTGGAGCAGCTGAGAAGGTCGTCATTATACAGCAAAGTACCTATAGTATTTGTTATACAGCAGGAGAGCGGCCTCTAGTGGCAGAAATCACTGACAGCACGTGCCATTTGTTTAGACATGTGGCACTGCGCGCTGCATAGAGCGGGGCACTTCAAAGACAGATTTAAAACATTGACAACAAAACGTTGTGTACAGTATACTGTAGTGCATGTTTTCATGTCATTACTAAGCGATGAATTTGTTGACTAGATGCTGCATTAGTGGAGAAAAGACAGCAGTATACTTTTGAACGTTTGGTGATCAAATAAAGTCTTGTAGACCGCCGCTTGAATTGAACGCGACTCGTCCAGTGTGTGTAATACCGGATAGCTGCGAGTTCTTCTAGACGCGGTGCTGCACTTTTGCCCGTTGTGTGACTAACATACGTGATGCGATCTAAACCCAACACATGGTGAAATTTGACTTTTTTTAGGTTTTGATACCATATGAAAGCTGGGTTCAAGCCCTTTCCAAAACTGTTTTTTATTTTGTTCATAGCTTGAACATAACAGAGTTATGGCTATCTTAAGTTGGCTGATAGCGATGATTTTCAGGAATGGAATTTTGAGAAAAACTTCGAAGCTTTAAAGTGAGACGGCTTTCACTTTCAATTTACGGGTTTAACGAGAGCTGTCTGTCAAGTTAGGTGCGCTATACTGCATCATTATACAAACAGACTAACGTTGTCTATCATGTGCATAGTCTCTAGTGCATAAAACAGACTGTCATCAGACTCCTCCTCTTTAGTAACTTCATCATCCGATCCTTCATCTCTGGATGTGAAATAGTCCATTATAACATCGTTTAGGGCACTGACATCACCAAGATTGAGCAGATTGAGACGAGTAAAATCGGTTAAGCCAGCAGCTGCAGTACTTTAGATGGCGTTGTTGCACTCCCCCATCTCACAATATTAAAAAAATAAATAAATAAAAAACTTGCGTGCCATAGTTTGCACAGGACTGGCGGACAATGTGAATTGATACGCCTTTACTAAATATGTTACATGGCTTATTTTGATAGGCTAACTGTTTTTGTGGTGTTAAGGGAAAGCACCTCAGCAACGTGTTCTTGGTATAAGAGAAAGACACAGTCATTTCTGCTTGCTGCAATAAATGGCTATTTTTCTGCACTAAACAAGTGAATTTTGCCGAGATATTTTGAGAAATTATAGACAAGATGTTACAGAATAATAATTTAATAAAAACCTTATTTTGATAAAAAAAAAAAAAAAAAAAAAATCATATTCCTGAAAACGTCCCAGCACGACATCCGACGGATTTTCCTAGATCGCATCACATATTTTTATATTTTGATTAGATAACCACAAATGTTCTAGAAAAGAAGCAGTTAAATTGTGAAAGTACACAATATCCATGTATGCAATTTCAATACTGTGGCCTTTGTGTAGACATTTAAAGATGGCCATCTTTAGCTTGACTGTTGATGTAATGGTAACACTTTACAATACGAGTCCATTTGTAACATTAAGATTGATAAAAGCTGTAGAATAGAAGTATTTTTCCTTGTTAGAGTGTGTTTATTACAGCATTTACTGATATATTTAAAAAATTTTAGTTGCTTTTGTTAACGTTAATGAACAATGAACTGTAATGATCAATATATAATTAATATTACTATTTTTATTCATTTTATTACAAAGTATGGTTCAGTAGGCTACTTTTTTTTTTTTCTTTAAATGGTAGAGCACCATTTATTTTCCATTCAGTATCCATTTTAAAAACTATCGGTCGATTAATCTGTATCGGCCAGTGTGGTTCAACCTAGTTATCGGTAAAATCCATTATCGACCTCTAATGAATATATTAGTTAATCTACAGCTTTAATTACAATGAATTATACATTTGAAAGTGCTAGATCCATGGTTTCAAGGAAAAGCATTACTGAGCGAATTAAAACTGATTAAACACCTTGACCACTGTGATCAGGTTCTCAACATTGGCTACAATGTCACGCGGTTCCACAGTATTTTCAATATAAATATTATATTCTCTGCTGCGGTACTGAGCTGAACTTATATGGAGAATGATAAATATACAGTTTCGTGACAACTTTCTTGTCATGTTGGTCTCACTAATTTTATGTTGTTTCAACTTGCATTTAGGTTAGCACAACTTTCTCTTCTTGCTGGACTAACTAAAAACCTAAAAGTTGACTCAGCTTCACCTTTGTTATCCCAACTATTAATTCTAGGTTTAAGGAACTCCAACATATGTTTAACCAACATAAGTTTTTTTATCTTATTTAACACAACATTTTAAGGCAGCCAGGTTACAAATTATTTTAAGTTGAATCAACTTATGTTTTTACAGTGTAGCTGATTATCTGTTGACATTTACTGCAAACATTTGAGAGGACATTTGATTGACTAACCATCATCATTCAAAACACTTCTCTCACGTCAAACCTCAGCATCCCTGAACAAAGCACTTTCTGCTACTAACATTAATTGTTACATTGTACATTTTTTCTATATTTTAAAAATTTTTGATGGTGGTCATTTTTATCCATGAGGACCACAAGTGTGACTATTTGTTATTTATTTATTATTTTTTTAAGAACCACTTAGCTTTTCAAATCATGCCATCATTTTTTGGTGTGTCGTAAATGCTATAAAAGTCATGAAGTTTTGTGCCATTCCAATGAAGCTACAATTTTCAAAATGTATAATATTTTGGATAAAAGTGACTGAAGAGTTCACCCTTAGTAAAATTGCATCAGGTCCCCTCTCTGATCAGCTAATATGTTTTCATCTAGAGCCGAACATGCTTCATTAAAGCCATTTCTGCTCCATGTGTGTTGCTTCTCTATGCCGCTAAAGATGTAAAGCACTACAAGAGATGCAGATGATGTGGTTATTTAAAAAAACAGCAGCAAAACAGACTTTCAAAAACATGTTTGATATTTTCTTTAAAATGATTCAAAAACAATGCAGTAAATAACAAGTGTAGTATTTCTGGCAGGTCACGTCATTTAAACTTGCATCAGCTGATTATCAGCTGGTCCACGTCTAACTACACTCTCAGACAAAAAGGTACAGTTCTATCACTGGGGCGGTACCCTAAGGTACAAAGGTGAAAAGGTACATTTTTGTACCTTACCTACCCCTAAACACTATATATTAGTACCTTAAAGGTAGATTTTAGTATTTTAAACTAGTTTTATTTGTCCCACATATAGCATGTAACTCCATTCCCGTTTTTTGGTAGGTGTACTTTAGATGTGGAGCATTAACCCAAATAAACATGTTAAAGAGTATTTCATAATGAACAATTATAATTAGGAAATAATTTGTAGAGGACAAGGAAAGACAATTAAAACTTTGAAAATATTAAAATTGAAATTATTGGACGAGAACTGAACTGAGCTGATGACGACATCACTGTTTACTCCACAGCTGCTTTATAAATTAATTAAACTGATTCTTAAATTGATGGACTTTACATGTTTACTGAATCAAACTGAATCAACATTGAACTGATTTTAACTGAATAAAAAAAACTGATTTGTTCATTTTCTAAGTCTAGTTTTCTTATATATTTTGTTGAGCTCAATTTTGGTCAATTGTCACAACTTACCTCAGTATCTCCAAATGACAATTCATATTTTTCAGTCCAGTGCAGAGCAACTTCACTCCAGAATCCTGCAGATTATTATTGCTCATGTTCAGCTCTTTCAGACTGGTATCTGATCCAAGAACTGTAGCCAGAGCTGAACAGCTTTTGTCTGTTAAGCCACAACCATTTAGCCTATGAGGGAAATAAAATTACAGAATAATTAGATTGAATACATTTGCTAAATACAATTAATACATTTATTTTTCATCTATATATCTATAATTACAATGAATAATAAATCTGAAAGTGCTAGTTCCAAGGTTTCAAGGAAACTGAGCGATTCTGATTAAACACCTTAACCATTGTGATCATGTTCTCAACACTGGCTACAATGCACAATGCTGTAAAAACATGTAAAAACACAATGCTCTTTACAGAGTGCTTACAAAAACATATACACAGGAATGTTTGAAAGCAGCTGCCTATCAACAGGTACCACACTGAGCCAGTATTTTGTACTACTGGTACTGCAGAAAGGCTGGAGTTATACATAAAAATAAATCACAATCACTAGGTTGCTGATTATCTGTTGGCCTTTACTGCAAACATTTGAGTGGAAATTTGATGGAGTAAACATCATCAGAAATACTAAGATTTGATATTTTAAACGAACAAAGCGCTTTCTGCTACTAACATGTTTCAAGAAGAACAAAACACTTCATTCTCATCTAAAGAAAAACACAAGAACATTTGTTTAATCATTTTCCAGATTTTCCATGACATTTTATATTTCTCTAATTTCCCATGCATTTTCCAGGACTACAAAATCAGTAATTAATTTGTTTTTCCAGGGTGCATGGGAACCCTATATACATTTTTTTTTTTCTCAGATTAAAACTTTTTTAACTTACAGAGCTCTTTTGGAGGTTTTGATGACTCCCAATAATCTAATGAGACACTCATCTGATTTCTTGAATTTCTGAAGCTCAAACTTCTCCAGCTCCTCCTCTTTATTTTGTTCATAGCTTGAACATAACAGAGTTATGGCTATCTTAAGTTGGCTGATAGTGATGATTTTCAGGAATGGAATTTTGAGAAAAACTTCGAAGCTTTAAAGTGAGACGGCTTTCACTTTCAATTTACGGGTTTAACGAGAGCTGTCTGTCAAGTTAGGTGCGCTATACTGCATCATTATACAAACAGACTAACGTTGTCTATCATGTGCATAGTCTCTAGTGCATAAAACAGACTGTCATCAGACTCCTCCTCTTTAGTAACTTCATCATCCGATCCTTCATCTCTGGATGTGAAATAGTCCATTATAACATCGTTTAGGGCACTGACATCACCAAGATTGAGCAGATTGAGACGAGTAAGATCGGTTAAGCCAGCAGCTGCAGTACTTTAGATGGCGTTGTTGCGCTCCCCCATCTCACAATATTAAAAAAATAAATAAATAAAAAACTTGCGTGCCGTAGTTTACACAGGACTGGCGGACAATGTGAACTGATACGCCTTTACTAAATATGTTACATGGCTTATTTTGATAGGCTAACTGTTTTTGTGGTGTTAAGGGAAAGCACCTCAGCAACGTGTTCTTGGTATAAGAGAAAGACACAGTCATTTCTGCTTGCTGCAATAAATGGCTATTTTTCTGCACTAAACAAGTGAATTTTGCCGAGATATTTTGAGAAATTATAGACAAGATGTTACAGAATAATAATTTAATAAAAACCTTATTTTGATAAAAAAAAAAAAAAAAAAAAAAATCATATTCCTGAAAACGTCCCAGCACGACATCCGACGGATTTTCCTAGATCGCATCACATATTTTTATATTTTGATTAGATAACCACAAATGTTCTAGAAAAGAAGCAGTTAAATTGTGAAAGTACACAATATCCATGTATGCAATTTCAATACTGTGGCCTTTGTGTAGACATTTAAAGATGGCCATCTTTAGCTTGACTGTTGATGTAATGGTAACACTTTACAATACGAGTCCATTTGTAACATTAAGATTGATAAAAGCTGTAGAATAGAAGTATTTTTCCTTGTTAGAGTGTGTTTATTACAGCATTTACTGATATATTTAAAAAATTTTAGTTGCTTTTGTTAACGTTAATGAACAATGAACTGTAATGATCAATATATAATTAATATTACTATTTTTATTCATTTTATTACAAAGTATGGTTCAGTAGGCTACTTTTTTTTTTTTTCTTTAAATGGTAGAGCACCATTTATTTTCCATTCAGTATCCATTTTAAAAACTATCGGTCGATTAATCTGTATCGGCCAGTGTGGTTCAACCTAGTTATCGGTAAAATCCATTATCGACCTCTAATGAATATATTAGTTAATCTACAGCTTTAATTACAATGAATTATACATTTGAAAGTGCTAGATCCATGGTTTCAAGGAAAAGCATTACTGAGCGAATTAAAACTGATTAAACACCTTGACCACTGTGATCAGGTTCTCAACATTGGCTACAATGTCACGCGGTTCCACAGTATTTTCAATATAAATATTATATTCTCTGCTGCGGTACTGAGCTGAACTTATATGGAGAATGATAAATATACAGTTTCGTGACAACTTTCTTGTCATGTTGGTCTCACTAATTTTATGTTGTTTCAACTTGCATTTAGGTTAGCACAACTTTCTCTTCTTGCTGGACTAACTAAAAACCTAAAAGTTGACTCAGCTTCACCTTTGTTATCCCAACTATTAATTCTAGGTTTAAGGAACTCCAACATATGTTTAACCAACATAAGTTTTTTTATCTTATTTAACACAACATTTTAAGGCAGCCAGGTTACAAATTATTTTAAGTTGAATCAACTTATGTTTTTACAGTGTAGCTGATTATCTGTTGACATTTACTGCAAACATTTGAGAGGACATTTGATTGACTAACCATCATCATTCAAAACACTTCTCTCACGTCAAACCTCAGCATCCCTGAACAAAGCACTTTCTGCTACTAACATTAATTGTTACATTGTACATTTTTTCTATATTTTAAAAATTTTTGATGGTGGTCATTTTTATCCATGAGGACCACAAGTGTGACTATTTGTTATTTATTTATTATTTTTTTAAGAACCACTTAGCTTTTCAAATCATGCCATCATTTTTTGGTGTGTCGTAAATGCTATAAAAGTCATGAAGTTTTGTGCCATTCCAATGAAGCTACAATTTTCAAAATGTATAATATTTTGGATAAAAGTGACTGAAGAGTTCACCCTCAATAAAATTGCATCAGGTCCCCTCTCTGATCAGCTAATATGTTTTCATCTAGAGCCGAACATGCTTCATTAAAGCCATTTCTGCTCCATGTGTGTTGCTTCTCTATGCCGCTAAAGATGTAAAGCACTACAAGAGATGCAGATGATGTGGTTATTTAAAAAAACAGCAGCAAAACAGACTTTCAAAAACATGTTTGATATTTTCTCTAAAATGATTCAAAAACAATGCAGTAAATAACAAGTGTAGTATTTCTGGCAGGTCACGTCATTTAAACTTGCATCAGCTGATTATCAGCTGGTCCACGTCTAACTACACTCTCAGACAAAAAGGTACAGTTCTATCACTGGGGCGGTACCCTAAGGTACAAAGGTGAAAAGGTACATTTTTGTACCTTACCTACCCCTAAACACTATATATTAGTACCTTAAAGGTAGATTTTAGTATTTTAAACTAGTTTTATTTGTCCCACATATAGCATGTAACTCCATTCCCATTTTTTTGTAGGTGTACTTTAGATGTGGAGCATTAACCCAAATAAACAACATGTTAAAGAGTATTTCATAATGAACAATTATAATTAGGAAATAATTTGTAGAGGACAAGGAAAGACAATTAAAACTTTGAAAATATTAAAATTGAAATTATTGGACGAGAACTGAACTGAGCTGATGACGACATCACTGTTTACTCCACAGCTGCTTTATAAATTAATTAAACTGATTCTTAAATTGATGGACTTTACATGTTTACTGAATCAAACTGAATCAACATTGAACTGATTTTAACTGAATAAAAAAAACTGATTTGTTCATTTTCTAAGTCTAGTTTTCTTATATATTTTGTTGAGCTCAATTTTGGTCAATTGTCACAACTTACCTCAGTATCTCCAAATGACAATTCATATTTTTCAGTCCAGTGCAGAGCAACTTCACTCCAGAATCCTGCAGATTATTATTGCTCATGTTCAGCTCTTTCAGACTGGTATCTGATCCAAGAACTGTAGCCAGAGCTGAACAGCTTTTGTCTGTTAAGCCACAACCATTTAGCCTATGAGGGAAATAAAATTACAGAATAATTAGATTGAATACATTTGCTAAATACAATTAATACATTTATTTTTCATCTATATATCTATAATTACAATGAACAATAAATCTGAAAGTGCTAGTTCCATGGTTTCAAGGAAACTGTGTGATTCTGATTAAACACCTTAACCATTGTGATCAGGTTCTCAACACTGGCTACAATGCACAATGCTGTAAAAACATGTAAAAACACAATACTCTTTAAAGAGTGCTTACAAAAAAAATATACACAGGAATGTTTGAAAGCAGCTGCCTATCAACAGGTACCACACTGAGCCAGTATTTGGTACTGGTACTGCAGAAAGGCTGGAATTATACATTAAAATAAATCACAATCACTAGGTTGCTGATAATCTGTTGGCCTTTACTGCAAACATTTGAGTGGAAATTTGATGGAGTAAACATCATCAGAAATACTAAGATTTGATATTTTAAATGAACACAGCACTTTCTGCTACTAACATGTTTCAAGAAGAACAAAACACTTCATTCTCATCACAAAAAACACAAGAACATTTTTTTAATCATTTTCCAGATTTTCCATGACATTTTATATTTCTCTAATTTCCCATGCATTTTCCAGGACTACAAAATCAGTAATTACTTTGCTTTTCCAGGGTGCATGGGAACCCTATATTCATTTTTTTTTTCTCAGATTAAACCTTTTTAACTTACAGAGCTCTTTTGGAGATTTTGATGACTGCCAATAATCTAATGAGACACTCGTCTGATTTCTTGAATTTGTGAAGCTCAAATTCCTCCAGCTCCTCCTCTGATGTCAACAACACAAAGGCCAAAGCAGACCACTGGGCAGGAGAAAGATCAGCAGATGATAGACTTCCTTTGCTAAGGTGGGTCTGAATGTCTTTCACCAGAGTTTGGTCGTTCAGTTCGTTCAGACAGTAGAACAGATTGATGGATCTCTCTGGAGACAGATTAGCTCCCAATTTCTGCTTGATGTACTGAACTATTTCCTTTTTGATCTGGTCATTTCCATTTTGCTGTGTCAACAGACCCTGTAAGAGTCGCTGATTGGACTGGAGTGACAAACCAAGGAGGGATCGAAGCAAAAGATCCAGGTGTCCATTATCACTCTCTAGTGCCTTGTCCACTGCAGTCTTGAGCAAATCAATCATGGTGTCACTTTTGTTTTCCTGTTCTGTAGACTCATGAACAAATATACTTCTCTTCTTTATGTCTAGAAACAGATGTGCATAAAGGGCTGCAATAAACTCTTGAATGCTCAAGTGAACAAAGCAGTACATGGTACCAAGAACGATCCCTGTTTCCACCTTAAAGATCTGGGTACACATGCCTGAATACACTGATGCCTTATAGACGTCAATACCACAGGCTTCCAAGTCTGATTCATAGAAGATTACATTGTTTCTTTCCAGCTGATGAAACGCCAGTTTCCCCAGTGAAAAGACGGCATCTTTATCCCAAGAAACATCTGGTGTATATTTTCCATCATACTTTCGTCTGCTCTGCTGGATCTGAAATCTGAGAAAGTGTGAGTACATTTGTGTCAGAGTCTTAGGAGTGTCTTCAGTAGTAGATTCCTGCTTTTTTTTTGCAGGCGTCTTCAGCCTGATTATTTTTCACATCATTTCTTTTTGCCTCTAAAATGTTCTGGAGAACAGTGGCTGAAATCCAGCAGAAGACTGGGATGTGGCACATGATAAAAAGACTCTTTGATTGTTTAACATGTTCGATGATTTCTTTGGCCAGATTCTCATCCATGAATCTTTTTCTGAAGTACTCCTCCTTTTGTGCATCATTGAATCCTCGTATCTCTGTCAGCCGGTCGATACAGTCAGGAGGAATCTTACTGGCAGCTGCTGGTCTGGTGGTGATCCAGATGAGAGCAGAAGGAAGTAGATTTCCCTTGATGAGGTTCATTAAAAGAACATCCAGAGACGATGGTGAAGATACATCATGCAATATCTCATTTTCCATAAAGTTTAAAGGAAGACGAAATTCATCCAGACCATCAAGAATGAACAAGACTCTTTGGTTCCTTCTTGTAAGGTTTAGCTCTTTTGTCTCAGGGAAAAACTGAGTTATAAGGTCCATCAAACTTAGTTTTTCTTGGTCCTTTAAGTTCATCTCTCTAAATGGAAGAGGAAATACAAAGCTGATATCTTGATTTTCTTTTCCTTCGGCCCAATCCAGAACAAACTTCTGCACAGAGACTGATTTTCCGATGCCAGCAACTCCTTTTGTCAGTACAGTTCTGATCTGCTTGTCTTGTTCAGGTGCTTCAAACAAATTTTTGCATTCAACCTGTATCTCTTGTGATTCATGACGTCTGGAAGTAACTTCAATCTGTCTTACCTCATGTTCAGTATTGACCTGTTCACTACAACCCTGAGTGATATAGAGATCTGTGTAGATGTTATTCAGAAGTGTAGAGTCACCTTGCGTTGCAATTTCTTCAAACACACATTGATACTTTTTCTTTAAGCTACATTTTAGCTGATGAATGAAGAACAGCTCATCTAAACACAGGGACAAAAACGAAATGGATTTTTTTTTAGCATTTTAGTTTTACTATTGTCTCTCATACATTTATAAGTGGAAATGTGACGGATGATCACGAGTCTCTTACCTTCTAAAGTATCAGCAGCTTCATCTTGCTTCATCTCTCTCAGGAAGTAGAGCGTGAGATCAAGAGCTGCTTCTTTGATACTGCATCCGTTCTCATTAAAATCCTTCACAATGTATTGTACATCGTCTTTTTGTAATATTTTCTTAAACTTTTCCAGCTCATTCTTCAGAAATGTAATTATTTTGCTTTCAAGATTCTAAAATAAAAAAATAAAAAAAAACATTTTTATGCGTTTCTAAAAGTAAACATAAATGATCAAGATAAAACAGAAATCAAATTTCTATTGAATATTCTTACAAGTGTTGTTCAGTACACTATTTGTTGTTATAAATGTAAACATCATTGAAAATGTGTTTTCCTACCTGGAAAATCCAAAGGAGATTGTCTTTGAAACTCTTGTAGTTCCTGTGAGTCTGGACGTCGGAATCTGATGCGCCGTATTGAAACCTATTTTTGAATAAAATAAAGTACTGCATTTTCAGGGAAACTATTAGAGAAATAATTTGTAAATATTTTTTAGCAAAGACAGAAAGCAATAGCTGTTTAAGTTTACACTGTTAAAGCATAGGTTCCCCTTCAGGAACTCGAGCTGCGTCGAAACGCTATGGGAACGCCTCCAGCGTGACCACGCTCTGAAACACGTGTGCAAACAGTCCAATGGAGAAGCGAGACGTCACAGACGGGGTGACGTAGAGACCAGGAAGCTTAAAAGCACGTGCAGTGCATGCAGCCGGCAGCTTCTGTCTTTCAGCAAGCGCTCTGTGTGTGTGTCACTCTGTTTTTTGTGCTAGTTCGCACAGCTTTTATTTGAGAGTGTCACTATGTCCTACAAAGCATTCTGATGAGACTATGGTCCTGACTCCTATGGTCCAGGACCTCTGTGGGCAGGCCCTACTGGGGAAGGGCGTGGTCCACCGCATTCTTCGGTGCCCATCTCTCCTCTGTGCCCTCGGGAGATTAGCCTGCCAACCCTGCCGGTGCTTCAGGGCGCAGCGGTCTCCAGCGAGCCCACACCTCAGTCTTCCCCCCGGAAACGTAGCGGAGCTGGGGAGCTCGCCACCCCTGCGGGGGTCTCTACAGCAGCTAGTTCGGCTGTCTCCTGCCGGTCATCCGTTACAGGACACCGAACTAGCAGCTCAAACAATACCAGAGGCCAGTCTCGAGAGACTGGTTCCCTTAGTAGATTATTTGGCAGCGTGGAAACTACTGCCAAATGTATCTGCTTGGGTCCTGCGCACTGTAGAGCGAGGCTATCGCATTCAGTTTGGCGCTCCGCCACCACCTTTCAACGGGGTCTCCACTGTGGTGAGCCCCGAGCAGGGTCTGGTAATGGAACAAGAAGTAGAAACTCTCTTGAGGAAGGAGGCCATTGAGGTGGTCCCTCCTCACGACAGGGAGTCCGGGTTCTACAGCTGGTACTTCGTTGTTCCGAAGAAGGATGGGGGTCTGCGACTCCTTTTAGATCTGAGACTACTATGGATTGAAGTTCAAAATGTTGACTTTCAATCAGGTAGTGTCACAGATCAGGTCCGAGGACTGGTTTGTGACAGTAGATCTAAAAGACGCATACTTCCATGTCTCCATCCTTCCTCAACACAGGAAGTTCCTGAGGTTTGCTTTCACGGGTGAAGCTTACCAGTATCGGGTTCTTCTGTTCAGCCTTGCACTCTCCCCCCGCATCTGAAAGAGCTGGGGTTGAGACTGAACGCCAAGAAGAGTGTGCTGTCTCCATTATTGAGAAACACTTATCTAGGCGTGGTGTGGGATTCGACCACGATGCAGGCACGTTTGTCACCTGCTCGGATCGAGTCGATCCTCACTGCAGTCACGAGAGTGAAAGAAGGCTGGTCACTCACTGTAAAGCAGTTCCAGCGACTGCTGGGTCTGATGGCAGCTGCGTCCAACGTGATACCTTTTGGCCTGCTGTACATGAGACCCCTACAGTGGTGGCTCAGGACCAAGGGGTTCTCCCCGAGGGGAAACCCGTTCTGCATGATCAAGGTCACACGGCAATGCCTACGTGCCTTAGACATGTGGAAGAAGCCTTGGTTCCTGTCTCAGGGCCCGGTGTTAGGAGCTCCTTGTCGCCGCGTAACGCTAGCGACGGATGCGTCTCTCACCGGTTGGGGTGCAGTCATGAGTGGCCACCCCGCCCGCGGTCTGTGGAGTAGTCGCCATCTCACTTGGCACATCAACTGCCTGGAGATGCTGGCCGTGTTTCGAGCGTTGAAACACTTTCTCCCGGACCTAATAGGCCACCATGTGTTGGTTCGCACCGACAACACAGCAGTGGTCTATTACATCTACCACCAGGGAGGTCTGCGTTCACGCCCCTTATACAAGCTGGCGTACCAGATCCTTGTGTGGTCCCAGGACAAACTTCTCTCGCTGAGAGCGGTTCATGTTCCTGGGCATCTCAATATGGGAGCAGACATCCTGTCGAGACAGGGGCTGAGGCCCAGGGAATGGATGCTTCACCCTGAGGTGGTGAAGCAGATTTGGAGAGTTTTTGGCCAGGCTCAGGTGGACCTCTTCGCGGCTAAGGAGAATGCGCAATGTCACCACTGGTGCTCTCTGACTTATCCAGCTCCACTGGGGCTGGATGCCATGGTACAGACGTGGCCGAGGCTTCGTCTGTACACTTTCCCCTGATCGCTCTGCTCCCGGGAGTTTTGGAGAAAGTGGAAGTTATGGGTGCGGCCCCTGAGGGGGCACACCTCATAGCTTATGGTCGCTCAACTGAGGTTGTTGAGACCATCCTCCAATCCAGAGCTCCCTCCTCGAGGAAACTGTACGCCCTGAAGTGGAAACCTTTCACTTCATGGTGTGGAGACCGCCAGCAGGACTCAGTTAACTGCCCAGCTGGTACAGTGCTGGGGTTTCTGCAGGATCGGTTCTCCACAGGGTTAGCCCACTCCACCCTGAAGGTCTACGTGGCGGCTATTTTGGCCTAAAACGCCCCTCCGGGTGGCTCCTCAGTGGGTAGGAACCCCCTCGTAACACGTTTCCTCTGCGGTGCGCTGAGGCCTAGGTCTCTGGCCAGGTGTAGCTTTGCTAAGTGTGGTCGGGATGCTATTTCATAGCTTTGAGTCCTCTGACCCTCCCTTCTTGAGGGTCAAGGCTCTCTTCTCTTAAGTTGGCTTCAGAATGCTGTGGTATGTCCACCCCTTTGACTTTAAGGCTCTTTTTTCTCTCGCCCTAGCTGTGCTCTTCCACACTAGGCAGGGATTTGAAGTCTGGTGGCGTGGGCATCTCGTTCCCATAGCGTTTCGACGCAGCTCGAGTTCCTGAAGGGGAACGTCTCAGGTTACGTATGTAACCCCGGTTCCCCGAGGAAACGAGACGCTGCGTCTCGGGCCATACTTCTGGCATCCCTGCAGCGCTTGCTTCTCTATTCAGAAGCTGCCGGCTGCATGCACTGCACGTGCTTTTAAGGTTCCTGGTCTCTACGTCACCCCACCTGTGACGTCTCGCTTCTCCATTGGACTGTTTGCACACGTGTTTCAGAGCGTGGTCACGCTGGAGGCGTTCCCATAGCGTTTCAACGCAGCGTCTCGTTCCCTCGGGGAACCGGGGTTACATATGTAACCTGAGACGATCTATTTAGGCATATATTTAGGTAAATATTAGGTCTCATTTTAATCTTCTTTGCTGTTGCTCTTAGCATCTTAGTGAAAATGCTGAAACATATTTACACAATATAGATTCATGATAAATATTCAACAAAATTAAATTAAATCTCGCAGTCCATGTGCAACCAACAATAAGAAAAACATTAAATACCTTTTGGTAGATGATGTTTTTTTCTCACTGAATCTTGGTGGCACAAGTTCTTTTGACCGGTCACTCTTCACAGACACAGAGCTGGACACATGTGAGCCTGATCTTACACTAATGACACAAACAGAGAAAGTTACTTTAGATACTTCAGTCTCATTTGAAGAGATTTTATGTGCCAAATGGGAGTTTGTTTAGTCCAGTTTAACACAAACTAATTCACTAACTCATCAGGCCTGCTATAAAGGAATCATCTCTTAGTCAAGTGATGCACTGCTTTCTCATCCTGCACAATTTCTACTTCACTAAAAAACACACCTGGCTAAAAAAACTGTGTTATAGTGCAACCATACTAAAACTATTGGGTAAAAAAACTCTGTTGACCCAACTGACAGAAGAGAAAATACTAAAACAAGTTTAACTTGTATGCATGAATCTTGTATGTATAGTAATGAATATGATGAACAACGAACTATGTACAGTCAACGAGTCTGGCAAAGAGACAAAATCTTTTACATTTCTCTTTAAAAATACCCACAAATTTACACTTTAAGAGTTTGATGTATATTTTAATTTTTATTATTTTACGTTATATCTAGTTTGCCCATTATTGACATTTGTTATGTGCTCTGTTTAATAGTACTTTAGTTTATTTTGTTGGGAAACTGCCATCTAGTGGACTCTATAAGAACTGCGGATGAGGAAAAAACCAGGAAGTAAGCAGCTGAACGCATGTCTGATGTATGTTCATTAGATGTGGTGCTTTTTGGGCTAATCCTCATCTTTCCTTGCTTTTAAGAGTTTTGAAGAGCAATGGCTGTAAGTTTCTTTATCTATTTAATTTGGGTGATATATACATTTTTGATATTAATGTGTGCAAAATTAACAGCATTCTTATAACCTGTATATTATAATTTGTGTCATTTAAACATCCACAGGAGATTGTCTTTGAATTGTATTGTATGTCCTTGTATTTCCTGTGAGTCTGGACGTCTGAATCTGATGTCTCATATTGAAACCTATTTGTGAATAAAATGAAGTACTGCATTTTCAGGGAAACTATTAGAGAAATAATTTGTAAATATTTTTTAGCAAAGACAGAAAACAATAGCTGTTTAAGTTTGCACTGTTAAAGCATAGGATCTATTTAGGTATATATTTAGGTAAATATTAGGCCTCATTTTAATCTTCTTTACTGTTGCTCTTAGCCTCTTAATGAAAATGCTGAAAAATATTTACACAATATAGATTCATGATAAATATTCAACAAAATTAAATTAAATCTCGCAGTTCATGTGCAACCAACAATAAGAAAAACATTAAATACCTTTTGGTAGATGATGCTTTTTTCTCACTTAAGCCCGGTGGTTCATCTTTTGAGCAGTCACTCTTCACAGACACAGAGCTGGACACATGTGAGCCTGATCTTACACTAATGACACAAAGAACAGAGAAAAACTATAGGAGAAACTTCAGTCTCATTTGAAGAGATTTTATGTGCCAAATGGGAGTAATTTAAACATGTTTTAGTTATAAGACTTATTAGAGACTGCAATTTTTCCTTTAGTTTCACTTAGTTTAAGTGTCAAACTTCAGAAATATTAAACATGAAGGGCGGACAGTACAACATTTAATACCCACTAAATATGCAACCCCAAACGTGTAATGCAAACCGATTCATATGATAAATTATGGATGATCTGCTTATGTCATTTCTACAGGTTCTGATAGGTTAACAGTACAGATAATTCTAGCAACATACAAACATGGTGTTATTTTTCTCCCCCCACAGAAAGTGTTTAAATAATTATCTAAAAACAGACTCAGTCTTACCTTTGTTTCTGTGAAAGACTCATCTCAGACTGAGAGACCTTTCCTTGCTTTTCTGACATGATCAGCACTGGGTTGTCAAAACAATCTGATGTTCAGTTTGACCTGGAAAGGATGGTCGTTAATGAGATGAATAAATACGTTGAGTTAACAGAAACAGCAACAAAAACACTATATAACTAAAGTTAACTAGAGTTATAAACAAATGCATTTCCATGTAGAAAAACCAAATGGTCTTATTAAGAAATGGCTGGTTTAAAAATACTTCCGATTTCGCGTCACAAAAACAACAGCATGAAACAGAAGGCAAAATACGGGGAAACCTGCAGAAACACCAGGGCTCTCAACACACGCATTTCAACCAGTTCACACGCTCTCACGCCACACCTTGTATTTCTCACGCTAAGAAATAAGGGATAACTTGTCCCGCTATATAATGTTAATGGACGAAGTGCAGGCTTTGCAGAGAAAAGTTCTCTGCTGAGCTCATAGCTGTCTTGAGAGTTAAATGCCACCTACCAGCCAAGAAATTAGAATTTGCTGTTTTCTGGTATATTACGTGATCCCGCTACAATCACGTTCGTCACTAGGCAACGTAAACGCGCACACACGGGAATCGTTGCGGGGCTGCCGCTTTCTCTCGCAATGGAAGCGTTTAGTGCAGTTGAGGCGGTGCTCGCGTTGCGGTCTCGGAGCGGACGTTGCCATTTGTATTTACTAGAAACTAAATGAATTCAGCAGTTTTTTTTTTTTTTTTTTTTTCATTTTACGATTCCTAGACAAAATCACTTGCCTGTGATCAAAGAGAGTGAGAGCTGATGTTGGGGAATATAGCCAAATTCATGCTAAATTATTAGTTCTTCAACAGCTTTATCTAATTGTGGGCTACCTGAAATTAAGGAAAGGACTAGATAATTGCTAAATCTGCTAAAAAAGACAAATTCATCCAAATAAAATAAACTGTTTTATATATAACACAAATGTATCAACATTGTTGGGAAGGTTATTTTGGAAATAGGCTATAACAGGCTCTAGATTAAATTTCCCTATAAAATGTAATAAGTAGTGTAACTATTTCAATTGCTTTAAAGGTAACGTAGCATTACTTTTAATTACTTTTCTATATTTCTAACGAATGTTTTCAATTGTAAATTTTTTTTAAACTTTTAAAGCAGGCAGGGTTAACCTTACAGTAGCACTCAAGACTACTGTCAAATTTACAAAATCCTTCATCACTTGAATTAAGATTATAATAATTTAATTTTAATGCACAGCCACCACAAAATCTTTAGCACTTCTTTTTACTTTGAGATCATGAGGTTAAATACAGATTTAAAATCATAAGATATAAATATAATAAAGAGATAAAATAGCTATGATACCAATTTTAAAATCAAATTGCTTAGCTATGAATGGCATCTAACAATGCCTTGGGGGGAACAGTTAATCTTAAAAAATAAAGCATATACATACACCCAAATATGAAATAATTCAGTTATTGAATAAGCATGTAGCCTATTTTGTGTCCCAAACTCCTGAAACATTGGTGTCTCATATTTTAAAGCAGTCAATGCAATTTGGGAAATAAATCAATCAAAATATTCACATGTAATTGTAAACATTTTCATAAGTAACTGTAATGTAACTATATTCGTTATTTCTCAGTAACTGTAACAGGTTAGTTCAATTTTGTTTTTAATTAAATTACACAATTCCATTACATGTAACTAGTCACTCTAGCTAAGTTCGAGCCCCTACCACTGTCATCAAGGCATCAAAATGTGCAATAAACACTTGAAATACAAAATGACATTTGTAAGCTGAAATATGTACCCTCTCACACAACACACACACAGATTGACATACATGCTCAGGGCAAATTCTGCATTCCTCCTGTATGTTTACAGTATGTGCATTGAGCACTGCTGTTTATTTTGCTCGTTTGGGGACAAATTTCTTTTTACTTTTGATACATCTGCATTTTTTAAATATTTAAAACATTTTATTTTTATGAATTTGACTTTTATCAGATCTACCAGTTGTTATACATTTTTTTATTTTGTGCTGGTCAGTTATGAACAATAGATAGTTGAACTTCTAGCAAAAACTGGAGAGAATTGCGTGGGGCCGAGGGGCCGCTGCTGCAAATATTTGAGTGGCTTCTCCCCTAACAGATATAATCAGCCCTGAGAAACACATTTATTTTCAATAACCCCCTTTTGAAAAACTTACCTACAGTCTTGTCCGCTAAGCAGAGAATTTATTTGAAACGCTCATTTTTCTGTCCTTTAGTCCTGTAGTTTGTCAACAATTTCTTCTCAAATCTCTCAATAGTACAAACGGATCGGATTAAATATGCAAAAACAATGTTCACGAGTGTTAAAATGAGTAAGGTCTGCGCTAAAGTTGTATCAATAAAAATGTTTTCTAGGACATTAAATGGATCAAATTCAATGAGCATCGCTTTCTCTTGCTATCTGCGCATTTTCCGCAGTTACTTTCGTTTTCGTCTTCTTCGTGGGTTTTACAAAGCAAAGTGACAAAGCAAATAACTCAGCACTACTTAGGAATTAATCAAATTAATCTTAGGAATTAATTAATGGCCACAAGCATTGTAAAGTTCAGACTCTAAGCTTTCAAATGACATAATATTTTGTGTTGCTCTAGGCCAGGGGTATCAAACAGCCCTGCAGAGTTTAGCATCTCCCCTAATTTAACACACCTGAACAGCTGATCAGGTCCTTCAGGCTTATTTGAAAATGTTGGCGGTACAATCCGGTTTATATGGACTATTCAGCAGTCCTTAAGAGTTGATTGTATTGGTTGAATGCATTCGAAAGCTGAATTTCTAAACCATATATATATATATATATATATATATATCATACTGATCCATTTCGTCAATATGAAAATATTATGGAACATTTGAATTTGTGCCGAATGAGAGAGGTAGAATACAACAGCACAAAAATCCATTTCACAAGCAGTTGAGTGCACAAGTCTTTAAAGTAACTTAATGTTATAGTGAGAAATGCGTTCAGAATCAGTGCATGCTCACTGTTTAGTGGGCTTTGTTTTCAAGTGCACAATGTGTGTGTGTGTGTGTGTGTGTGTGTGTGAAACAGTTTACAATAAGCAACAAATAATGTTTCAGAGTGTAGTATGCTACAGTGCTGTCACATGACACACAGGGAACATTAATTCAGCACAGCTGTCGAGGTTGTTACCTTACAAAGAAATGTGCTAACCGCTTCTTTTACAAAGGATTCTTCCTGATGGTTTGATGCTCGTCTTCATGGGAATATTCCAGCATTTATTGGTGAATTGAACAGGGAGGAGCTTCACTGAAGGAGCAAATCTGCCAAAATCAAGAATACATCAGTTAGATTTATATTTTTTGTGTTCACCTATCTATATCTACTTAGTATAAAGCTCGCACTTGGATCTATCCACGCTGTTTGTCGAGTCCCGTTACAGAATACTTCGCTACCACAGATCCAGCAGCTTTTGAAACACAGATCAACCATGAACCCAGCATCACGCCTCCTCTGCCTGTGTCAATGTAATCAGGCTATAGAGGAATATGTGGCAGATTTTTGTGAGGTATGCCATTTGGTGGAATTTAATGATGTTGCCCTTAAGGGTGTTTTTTGTAACGGACTTAAGGACAATTTATATGACCTCATGCCAGATAATAGATGTTCTGCACCCTTGAGGAGTACATAGACCATGCCCTGTTGCTGAGTGGCTCTGCATTTACTGTGGGAAGTAGTCAAGTTACAGCTGATCTTCCTGAGTCAAGCAAAGTCAGAACTGTTGTTCATGATCCAAGTCAAGCCACAGCTGATCTTCCTGAGTCAAGTCAAGAGACAGCTGTTCATCCAAAGTCTCGTCACAACTGTCTGTCAGTGCTCCACAATTTTTTAAAAATTAGTTCATCCACGGGTCACGTGCGTTCCGAACCGTGGGTCCGCGAACCGTTGCACACCTAGACAGCATCAATGATTATAATGCGTTCTACTGTATTTTGTCGTGTTTGTCTGCTGGCGTCTAGTGTAGACACAGTGTAAGCATAATGATGCTGCAAAATCAGGTTAGATCATTTTTTAAAACATATTGAAATAGAAAATAGATATTTAAAAAAGGGTAATTTCACAATATTACTGTTTTACTGTGTTTTAATTAAATAAATGCAGCAGTTGTTGCCATAAAAGACTTATTTCAAATACATGACAAATCTGACCCTTAAACTTTTGAATGGTAGTGTATGTTTAAGATATTACTTACTAGTCATATGGTTCATAATGTCTACAGATGTTCTTCGACAGGAGATACGCTCCAACTCTGGTGCACGGCCATTAGAATGGAAGATTCTAGGAAGGAACATAAATAATCTGTCGCATGGCCAACAGTACTTATTATACGATGTCAGGTTGATTCAATAGGGTCTGGCTGCAGACATCTGCACCTGCACTCTCAGACGACTGCACTTCCGGAAGTGACGTCACCTGCAGTCGATTTTATTTTTACTTTATTTTTGTTATTTTTTTTTTTTTTTAATTGAATTTCTCAACATTTTACAACAGTAGCCAGGTGGTGAAGACACGAAAAAAGAAACTAAATTACAATGTCACTCGCAATCGCCACCTGCACTCTCTGCTACCTGCATGTCACTTGCAATCCACACAAATGGTGCGTGTTGCCAATGGAGACAAGACGCTGTGGTCGTTAAACAATTAAAACTAATTTAATAGCATAACGTACAGGGTCCTCACGTCATCTGCAGGAGATAAAAACAAGACCAGCAAATCCGTGCCCACAGAACAGCAGAATATGAACGAATATGAATATGCAGATGTCTGCAGCCAGACCCTTCTCGGTTGATTAGAAGTAAACTATAGCAAAGATAAACTGCAGAAAAGAAAAATAAATAATATATAGAATATACAAAACAATACAATTTAATAACAGGATTTACATTTTCAGATTTACTTATTTAATGCTCATATACATTGTTACTTATGTTTGTACGTTAAAGTCCTTTTAAAATAACTAACAAGCAAACAAACATGAATGTTCAGTGTGTGCGCCCATTAAAAGCAAGTAGATGTCACACAGAATGTATAAATGTCATCATAAAGTAATATTATCTTATAAAATACATAATGTAAATGAAGTAAAACCTTACCTAAATGCATATTTTAAATGAGATAAAACACTTACTTCTAGTGTTTCCCTTTTAAAAGCGACCTCCACCTCAGCACTGCATAGCAATTCAGATCTATGAGAAATGTTTAGGTGCACACAGCATATTAATATCATCATACAGTAATATTACACATAATGTAAATGAAGTAAAACACTTTTCCTTGATAAAACCAACTTTCCCGTCTGCTCCACATCGTGATTAAAAGAAAATATCTCTCTGAGAAAAGGTTCAGGAGAGCACAACACAGAAATGTCACTGTGAGAAACGTTTAGGTGCACACAACATATTAATGTGGCCATAAAGTAATATTATACATAATGTAAATGAGGTAAAACACTTACTTTCTGTGTTTTCCTTGATAAAAACAACTGCCCTGTCTGCTCCGCATCGCGAGTGAAAGGAAATGTCTTTAAGAAAAGTATAACAGCATACAGCACATTAGTATCGTTATAAAACGATATGATATTACAAAACGCATTTTGTCCGTAAGAATAAACACTTTATTTCGTTGTTTCCCGTCCTCATATCCTCCGTACCGTGAGGAAAGAAAATGGCATCTGTGAAAAATATTTCAAATGGGTGAGGCGAGCACACGAGCAAATGTCCCGGATGTAAATTACGACTAAATCTGACGGACCAAACAAAAATTTTCAACGTCGATTTTTGGGCTAAAAGAAGTCCAGGATGGGCCGACTTGATTTAGCCCAAAAAACGACGTCCAAATAACGTCTGGTGCTGGGTGGGTTATATCTGCAAGAGCGGGAAAATTTGGACCATGTGACTGATAAGATAACATGTTGATTTATGTTTTGGGAGGAGAAACATGGCAATATCCCGACAACATCTAATTGGTCAAGACACCATTTGGGATGTGCCCAAAAACCGAGTTTAAATACTCAGGACACCATAAAATTTAGCTTTTAGCTATTTGTCTTAACCATGCTCTTAGCCATTGTTTTTCATTGCTTTTAGACGTTGCTTTTAGTTTGGGTTCTCAGCCATGCTTTTTGCCATCATTTTTGTCGCTGCTTTTTGCATTCTTTGAGCACTCCCTGGCTTGAATGCCAATCACTCCTCTTAAAACGAAAACGAGGAGATCGTCGCACTTCTTTCTTTTACTTTAGTATATGTTCTTTCCATTGAGAGTTTTGTGCTCCAAGACAATACAATTTAATAACAGGACAGCATCAATGATTATAATGATTATCTTGCCTGTAAGCCGTGTTCCAGACGTTTGTGCCCGCCTTAAAACTGACATACAGGACTCCACACCATCCTCCAGCCAACGCCCAAGACTTCACATCGAACAAGCACTGAACTTCCAGCCAATCAGCAACCTTGGAAAACCCCTTTTCTGCTACTATGTCAAAAGGAATCCCTTAACACAGGGGTGCTCAACCCTGTTCCTGGAGACCTTCCATCCTGCAGAGTGCAGCTCCAACCCTGATCAAACACACCTGAACCAACTAATTAGGATCTGAAGGAGCACTTGATAATTACAGACAGGTGTGTTTGATCAGGGTTGGAACTAAACTCTGCAGGAAGGTCGATCTCCAGGAACAGGGTTGGGCACCCCTGCCTCAACACAAAGACAAAGTACAACCTCCAGATTCAGGCTGAACTGGTGCATTTAATATAAAGTATAATAGGCCTATTAATATTGATACATTCCCGTAAATTTTAATAGTAATGACTTTATGAATTTCTTCACTAATAAAATATATAACATCAGAAATACAATAACAAATGTAGATTCTACGGAGTCTAATACGTCAGGTTCTTTCATCACACCCAAAGAAAAACTGCAGTTCTTTACAACTATAGGACAGAAAGAGCTAAATAAACTTATTACTGCATCTAAACCAACAACATGCCTATTTGATCCTGTACCCACTAAATTACTGAAAGAGATGTTACCTGTAGCAGAAGAACCGCTTCTCAACATTATTAACTCATCGTTATCTTTAGGTCACGTCCCAAAACCATTCAAGCAGGTGGTTATCTTCCTAAGAAACCACAACTAGACCCTAGTGAACTGGCAAATTACAGGCCCATTTCTAATCTTCCGTTTATGTCTAAAATTTTAAGGTTGTGTCTGCTCAATTGTGCTCCTTCTTGCAAAAAAAAAAAAAAAAAAAAAGATCTTTATGAAGAATTGTCAGGTTTCAGGCCCCATCATAGCACAGAAACTGCACTTGTTAAAATCAATAATGATTTGCTTCTTGCGTCAGACCAAGGCTGCATCTCATTGCTAGTTTTATTTGATCTTAGATCGACTACAAAACTATGCAGGAATCCAAGGGCAGGCTTTAAGATGGTTTAGATCCTACCTAATTGCTACAACTTTGTTTATTTAAACGGGGAGTCATCTCAGTTATCACCAGTAAAGTATGGAGTGCCACAAGGATCTGTTCTAGGGCCTCGGCTATTTTCAATATACATGCTGCCCCTTGGTAATATTATTAGAAAATATGGGATTAGTTTTCATTGTTATGCTGATGACAGGCCCGGCGCTAACCAATTTGGCGCCCTAGGCAACATTTCAGGTGGCGCCCATTGCATCACAGTAAATTCCACTGCTAGTGTACATATACTCATAAGAAACTTAATAGCTTTGTCTTGGACATTATTTTATTTAAATAAAGCATTTTGCACATCCAAAATACTTAGAAAGAATTAAAGAAACAAATACAAAAAAATGAACATATGAAATACAATATAAATAGCTTAGCTGCTGGGTTGTGCTGCTGATGTGGAGGCGACAGGAGGATTTGCAAGGTGGGACTGGGAAACCTCAGCAGCGCATCTGAAGACAGAAGAGGAGTATGTGACACCAGTCTAATAGTAAACACATGATTTCAAGAATAAAATAAAATGAAATAATACAAATGAAAAACCTAGAGATATATGCATATACAATGTACTTTTTCTGATATACAAATTATATTAGTAATTCATATATTAGTAACAATTTCAATTTTATTGTCATTACAGTGAAATGCTAATTAGCAGAATGGAAAGAATGAGTAAAGTGCAGTATACTATACCATGTGGGAATGCTAAGTTATGCTCTAACATTAATGATGTGCACTTTAACACTGATGTAAAGTTTAACATGATAAATGCACTTTAGACAATATGAACTGTAACACAACAAACAGCTAGGCTTACAACTATGGAAAATGAAGAGCATTTTGACTATTACAAGCTGGGAAAACGTCAGATAACCATGTCAATGCAATTAACGTTATAACACCTGCTGAATAGATTTAATATTTACACATTTGCCTTAGGAATGAATGATGGGGGTAGTTACATTACTATTTTCCATAACAACTAGGGGCGTCTTAGGCAAGTAGGCTATATTATTATTATTATTATTATTATTATTATTACTACTACTACTACTTAGTAGGCTTTGCTATGCAGTTAAATTAATGTGGGCTTATTCTTTTCTGAAGTCATAATACCAACTAGTTTTAAGAATAGTGGAAGTTTCACTTTTTTTCTTTCTCCATTTCTGGCGCCCCCTGGATGTATGGCGCCCTTAGCATTTGCCTATACTGCCTATGCCATGGGCCGGCCCTGGCTGATGATACTCAACTATATATCTCAACACGACCAGATGAAATGTCTGAATTATCGAAGTTAACAAAGTGTGTTAAACATATACAAGACTGGATGATCAGTAACTTTCTGCTATTAAATTCAGATAAGACAGAGATTTTACTTATTGGACCAAAAGACAGAACACAGAATCTCTTGGATTACAATTTGCAACTAGACGGATGTACTGTTACTTCCTCTATAGTCAAAAGTCTGGGTGTCATATTAGACTGCAAAATCATTTCTGACGTTACAAAAACAGCATTCTTCCATCTTAGAAACACGGCCAAGCTACGAAATATGTTACCGGTTTCTGATGCAGAAAATCTAGTTCACGCATTCATGACCTCTAGACTGGACTATTGTAATGCACTACTAGGTGGTTGTCCTGCATCTTTAATAAACAAGCTACAGATAGTCCTTACAAGGTCAAGAAAATATGAACATATTAACCCAATTTTACAGTCTCTGCACTGGCTCTGCATCAGGTACAAAATATTACTTCTTACCTATAAGGCCCCTAATGCTTTAGCTCCTATGCTACAACGCTACAATCCATCATGCTCCCTAAGGTCACCAAACTCTCCTGGACTTTTGGTAGTACCTAAGATAGCAAAATCCACTAAAGGAGGTAGAGCTTTTTTGCATTTGGCTCCAAAACTCTGGAATAACCTTCCTGGTACCGTGCAGGTTATTCAGACACACTCTTCTCTGTGTAAATCTCGATTAAAGACACATTTCTTTAGCTGAACATTCACATAATGTATCTCATAACTGCATGTAATGCCTTTTTTCGATGCACATCAAAGCTTTAATGAAAAAGACTTTCAAACAATCTCTGCCGAACAGCAGCGCTGACGCAAACCTGTTAAATGCATCTCCAGATCGAAAATGAAGGAAGCGAGCAAATTGCAAAGTAGTGTCCATTTTGTGCACAACTTTAAGAAACTACAACAGGTAAAGCTGTCAGCTGTGTGCATATTGACAATATCGTTAACAATTCTCATTTATAATCGATACTATGGCTTCTTGTTATGAAGATCTTAGTCTATATGCTGTTCTGTTAATGCACGGATTTCAAATTATTTGTAGTGCACTTGCCATCCAGAAACTGAAAAAGCTTTGTTACCTTTTAAAAAATAAAGTATCAGGTTTAAAATTATGCCAAATTCATAACGAAATTCAAAAAAATAAATACAGTTTTGGTATTCTTTAATGAGCGATCGCTTTAGCATCTTAAGTTCAAGGGTCAAGTGAACCCATTATATCTTTCTCTTTTACTACTATAGCAAATGAACATGAATTAACATCAAAAAGTTGGCTATATTATAAGAGAGCCTGCAGTACAACTGAAATGTCCCATAATTGCTCATTCAGTGTTTCAAACTGCAGAAAACATGTAACGCTTATAAACAATGCCATGTAACAAAACATTTACATTTACAACACATTTGTGACCCTGGACCACAAAACCAGTCATAAGTGTCAATTTTTCAAAATTCAGCTTTATACATCATCTGAAAGCTGATTGAATAAGCTTTCCATTGATGTATGGTTTGTTAGGATAGAACAATATTTGGCCGAGATACATCAGTTTCAGTATATGGAATCTGAGGGGGCAAAAAAATCAAAATATTGAGAAAATCGCCTTTAAAGTTGTCCAAATGAAGTTCTTAGCAATGCATATTACTAATCAAAAATTAAGTTTTGATATATTTACCGTAGGAAATGTACAAAATATCTTCATGGAACATGATCTTTACTTAATTTCCTAATGATTTTTGGCATAAAAGAAAAATCTATAATTTTGACCCATACAATGTATTTTTGCTACAAATATACCCCAGCGACTTAAGACTGGTTTTGTAGTCCAGGGTCACATTTATTAAGGAGAAAAATGTTAAGTTACAGTATTTCTGAAAAAAAGAAATAAAACAAATCTGTTATTTATTTATTTATTTTTTTTTTATAAAAATCAATTAATTGGAGCAGCTTTTGATTATTATAATTTAAAGGGAACCATTAAAATGGAATCCAGAAAAGTAATGGAAAACTGTATAAAATAAAACTGTAAAACTCAATTAAATAGACAAGCTTTTTGATCAAATTTAATTTAACCATTAAAACAGAGTATAGAGTATATATAGCAAAAAATCATTTGGAAATAAAACAAATTTCATAGGATCCTATAATTATTATGATTTTTTTGTGGTAACAAAAATATTTGTTAGTCAACAGTAGCCTTTAAAATGACTAAAAAATACATATATAATAGCAATGAGGCAATAATAATTAGTTTAAATAAAGTATCAAAAACAACAAATCATGTTTTTTTTGCACAAAACTGTTAAAATACATCATGTGTTAACAGCTAAGGTACATTATGCGGTACGATAAAGGCCTGCAGAGGGCGACAACGGCCTGGCCTTTTTACATACCACTGCACCATCTAATCCTTATTTAATATTAACTAAACAACATTAAAAATTCAACAAATTTCAAATTACAAACACAAATGCAAAAAAAAAAAAAAAAGTCAGAAAACATAGGACTTGCAACAAACTGCATGCTTTTCTCTGTACCACTCATGACCTACTCCTAAATATGATGTAGAAACTTAACATTTTCTGTAAAGCTTCTTTGAAAAGTGCTATACAAATAAACTTGAACTGAATTAAAAATACTAACGATAACAACAACTCAGCATCCACTCTCTTCTCTTATCCAGTGACCTGTAGCATGAAGCCGGTTTTGTTTTTTTTTGACACAGGTATATTCGCATTTAGTTTGAGCAAACTCTAAGTTTTCAGGCTCTAGAAGGTGGATTGGTTTTCAGCAGGTTTTGTCACCATAGTAACTTACGCTACACAGCCACTTATTCTGAGTTAGAGATTGCAAACCCAAACTAGACCAATCAGCTGTGAGCTGAGCTGTGACATATATACATACATCATAT
This sequence comes from Cirrhinus mrigala, assembly GCA_036247105.1. Lineage (NCBI taxonomy): Eukaryota > Metazoa > Chordata > Actinopteri > Cypriniformes > Cyprinidae > Cirrhinus > Cirrhinus mrigala. Next base: position 222,004 of record JAMKFB010000277.1, on the reverse strand, counting down.
GAAAGCTGAATGAATAGGCTTTGCATTGATGTATGGTTTGTTAGGATAGGACAATATTTGGCAAAGATACAACTATTTAAATATCAGGAATCTGAGGGTGCAAAAAAATCAAAATATTGAGAAAAGTGTCTTTAAATTTCTTCAAATAATGTTCTTAATGTATATTACTAATCAAAAATTAAGTTTTCACACATTTACAGTAGGAATTTTACAAAATATCTTTATGGAACATGATCTTTACTTAATTTCCTAATGATTTCTGCCATAAAAAAAAAAAAAAAAAAACAATAATTTTGACCCATACAATGTATTTTTGGCTATCGCTACAAATAAATCCCAGCAACTTAAGACTGATTTTGTGGTCCAGGGTCACATATGTGCAATGAAGCCACTCCCCGTATCTCTAGCTCCAAATTAAAGCAGGCTACAGTAAAAGAATTTTAGAAATAAAATTGCCCGACTTTTGCTTATATATATATATATATATATATATATATATTTAAATACAAAATATAATTTATGAATTAATTATAATATATCATTAATATAATTTATTCCTGTGATGCAAAGCTGAATTTTCATTAGCTGTTACTCCAGTCTTAAGTGTCACATTTTTCAGATTCTTCAGTTTTTTTGGAACCTGTGATTCTTTTTTTTTTTTTTTTCAGGATTCTTTGATAAATAATTTAAAAAGAACAGCATTTATTCACAATATGAATCTTTTCTATCAATGTAAATCCATGCTAGCGCTTTTCATTAATTTAACATCCTTGGTGAATAAAAGGATTTAATTTCTTTCAAAAAAAGGAAGAATAAACATTTACTAACCCCGAACTTTTGAACAGTTGTGTATATTGTTAGAAAACCTTTTCTATTTTAAGTAAACACTGTTTTATTTTAACCTTTTATCGATCAAAGAATCCAGAAAAAAAGTATCACAGGTTCAAAAAAATATTAAGCAACACAATTGTTTTCAACATTGATAATAAATCAGCACATTAGAATGATTTCTGAAGGATCATGTGACACTGAAGACTGGAGTAACAGCTGATAAAAATCCAGCTTTGCATCACAGGAATAAATTAGATTTTAAAGTGCATTAAAATAAAAACCATTGTTACATAGTAATAACATTTTGCAATATTACTGTTTTTTCTGTATTTTTGATCAAATAAATGCAGCCTTGATGAGCATAAGAGTCTTCTTTAAAAAAAAACATCACAAGTCTTACTGATCCCAAACTTTTGAGTGGCAGTGTAATTATTATATCAAGTGCCGATTCATTTTAAGCTTCGTATTTACATTAAATTAAATTAATATGTACATACAGATAGCTTTAATCTATCCAACTTTTATAATGACTAAACCTATGTTTTCCTTTTGAGCTCTGTGTAAAACTATATATAAATAATTAAATTCAATTGATTCCTTTGCATAGTCATATAGTTTCTGTTTATTCCTGCCTTGTAAATGCATTTAAATTTACAAAAATTTTTAATAACAGCATCTCTTATTCTTCAGCAGAAAAGTTAATTGCGCCAACTCTCACGAGAAGTGAATCACACTTTGCTGACTCTCTCCATGTTCCCTGTGATTGGCTGTTTGGTGCACCTGTCACAGTTTCAGGTGCACGTGCTCCAGAGTTAAATCACAAACTCTGAGTTGATAGAGAACGTTTATATCAAGCTTTGTGAGCCGGTGAACCTAAACTAAACCAGGTTGGCTTTATCGGGTTTTGTCAACTCAAAACTTACTCTGCAGCTCTGAGTTTGTTTATCACGCTTCGTGCTACAGGCCACAGGATACTCTTATTCTGTGTGTGTTTACGAAACAGCGCCACCATTCTGATCCTTTTGCGCAATAGCAGCTGCCACCCGTCACATGATCCTAGCTCAAATCTTATTGGACGGCCCATGTTTTTGCTTTGCGAAACTGAAAAGAATCGTCAAACTGATTGTTAAAAAACATTCGCATTATCAGTGCTTGAATGTTCACAGTCTATGTGCCAAGTCCAAAAAATGTGTTTAATAGTTTAACTCCACAATTAAGTACTAGCCTACATAGTTCACTGTCTTTGCAACATGTTTTAGCAATGCACTTCTAACATTAATAATGTGTTTAGAAGCAATTCTCAGAACCCACTTTACATAGACTAATTAATTATCCCTGCAGCTCTTCAGACCTAAGCATGTTTTATATTAGTAGTAGTAGAATTAGGATCAATTATCTTAGTAGTTTTTTTGTTTTTTGTACAGAAAGAGTGAATGACCAACATCTCAATCACCACTAACCCGAATGACAAATTTGCAGGCATTCATTTTCATTTAAACATTACATATGTTCACTTTTTATTTCTAATTACAGATCTAAGACTAAAAGTGTAGTTGTCATACTTTGATCATGTCACATACAAACAGAAATTACTAAAAAGAGGATTTTCAGCAGCTCTGATAATATTGATGAGCCTCAGATTAGAAACACTCATTAAACAAGCCATTCAGAATCAGCAGCAGATCATTATACTGCGTATAGAGTAGAAACAAATCATTTGAGACAGAATAATTGCTGGAATCTGATGACACCCATCTTTACTAACAATACACACAATAATATAGTTTCATTTTCTAATAACTACGATCAAATTAACACACAAATTAAATAACACTAGTTTTGTTTATGCAGAAACAAACAGTGATCATAAAACCTACAAAAACACAAAATCGCTGTGGACTTCTTCACGTTTTCCTCACATGCTCGTTATCTGCTGTACTCGGTGTGTATTCAAGCCAGCAAACACACAAATATCGCTGTAACCGATGAAAACAATGCAGAAACGATCTCGCGTATTGTTGCTTATACAATTGTGTGTAAATACGCGAAATGAACATCTCACCTTTAGAAGACTGAAAGCATAACTCTTGATGCTTCATCAGATAATGACTTTAAAAACAGCGTTTGTGCACGAAGTTTTCGGACAGACTTCGTAGTAGAAAAATCTTCTCTCTCACTCCACAAAAAAATCCCCAGAAGCAGCAATTTCCTAATGCTATAAATCACACTATATTGAGAGCAAGTGAGCAGCAAATGTCCTGCAAGTGAAGTCAAATAATTGCTTTTCGTATCGTTCACTGGCGCTTGAAAAGTTATGCCAAACTTATGGTGTATTACCTCCACCAACTGGACTGGAGTGTGAAGCATCAACGGGAATGAATGAATGAATGGAGCGTGAGGCAAACTAAAAAAATCAAATCACACTTCAAATAAAGGTTTCCTAAAGATGTTTGTGTCATTTTAGGCAGTTCCTATTATGCTGATGTGTTCAAGTGTTTTTTTTTTTTTAAAGGTTTGGTTTTAGTTAGTTTTATGATGCTTTAAATGGGTCATATAAAGTCTATAATATACTTTGGTTAAAAATTCTTAATGGTACTGTAAAACAACACCCTTTTTACCTTGCCAAAATCAGCTCTGCCAAAATCATCATATTCTGGTCCGGACTGCTTTAAAACCAAATAAGCTCTGCTCGCCCCACCCCGCCCCGCCCCTCTCTTCTCTCTGTGGAGTTACGAGCCTGATTAATTTAGCGGCAGTTAGCCACGTTTAGCTGCTAAACTTGCTAACTAGCACGTTATTAGGAACATGCAATTGCAAAGATTTATAAAACATTCACAAATGATTCGCATGAACATAGACTGATATATGTAGATCAGGAGGTGCATTCCATTCACAAACAAACGTAAGCCACTGCATCTTTAGCAGCTCAGATGTCAGGAGTAAATCATGACTACTGTGTTCATTATTACATCCAGCAACACAACACCTCAATCAGAGATATTCTTGTCTAACTTGAATCCCTGCTCGAAACTGTTGGCGCAGCCATTTTGCATAGGATAACCGGTAAATTATATTAACTTATACTGAGGCAAGAAAAACATGCTTACTACTTGGTATGCTGATGAACCGGAACTGCCTTTATTTGCATATGTCCTTATATGGAAGACAGGTCGCATATGACATGAGCAGATAAGGGCACACCCAATACAAACGTTAACACCCCCACTTGCTCTCATACTGTACAACACTGTATATCACTATAATAACATAACACATGGATACAGTCTTCCAACTCACTTGTGTTGGATTTACATACCAAACATAAAACTCTTGAATTTTTCTTGTTTAAACTTTGTCACTGGTTTAGTCATGACATCAGCCACCATTTCTTCTGTGGGACAATACACAATTGTCACTTTGCCAACACTTAGTGCTGTTCGAATGAAATGATATCGTACATCGACATGCTTGCATCTTTGGTGACACACTGGGTTATTTGATAAAGCAATTGCACCTTGGTTATCTTCAAAGATTTGTACAAGCATATACAGACAGGCATTTTCCATACTGTTCAACAACTGTACAAGATACATGCTTTCTTGTGCGGTTACAGCCAGTGCCATATCCTCTGCTTCACATGTAGATAAAGCAACTGTGGACTGTTTCTTTGACTTCCAAGAGATCAGAGCACCATTTTGAGTAAGACTAAAACAGTACTCTTTAAGTTTTTCATCACTTTTCTTGTAACATAGTTCATGATCAATTGTACCTTTCAAGTACCTCATTACATGTTTAACTGTAGACCAGTGTTGTTCGTTTGGGTCTGACAAGTATTGAGGCAACCCAACTTAGATCAGGTCTAGTACAAGTCATCAGATAGATCAAACTACCTACTGCCTCACGGTTCCTTTTAGGATCAACAGGATCACTATCACTGTTGTAATCAACAGTGCTCACATGGTGTTGACCTGAGTTTACAATCTGTCATACTGAATCTCTCTAGTACCCTCAAAATGTACCTTTTCTGGTTCAATTTTACGACTCCTTCACTTTGATAGAAATCAATTCCCAGGAAATGTTTGAGTTTTCCCAAACATAAATATCACAATCAATTGGAGCGTACAAGTACGCAGTTTTTACATCTATTTGGTGGAGGTTGTGCTTCCATTTGCATTAAGGCTCGTATTGAAGTGATATTTGCCATTGGGGAGAAAGTCTCTTTGTAGTCTACACCCATCACTTGACTATAGCCTTTAGCAACAAATCTGGCCTTGAATGACTTGCTCTCATCTGTATTATTTTTGATGGCATAAACCCATCTACCCCCCCACTGCATGTTTACCTTCTGGTAGAGTAGTTAGGGTAAATGTATCATTTTCTTTTAGAGAGTTAATTTCCTCTTCCATGGCCTTAGTCCACATCAGTGACTCATTTGAACTCATAGCTTCCTTGAATGTTTGTGGTACATCACACACTCTGTAACAGTAGTCAACAATGGTTAGAATCTGATCATCACACTCAACATCAGATACATAATCTGGCAAATACTGGGGAGCTTTCCTATTTCTTTTAGGGCAACGCATACTTTTATTCCCATACCTCTATCTGAGCACTACTCTGATTCTCAGTCTCAGTTTGAGATCCATTAGTCTTTTCTGATTTCTGGTCAGCTACGCTCTGTTTGGACTGGGAGGACACGTATCTTTCCCCATGAGAACCATCATCTGACATTGAAATGTCAGTCTGTGTCTGATGTTCAGTAACACACTTTGTGATGAATTTTACAAGCCTGTGCTTGAGAACCTTTCCTGTGTCTGGATAATAAACCAGGATAACAGTGACTGAAACTCTTTAGCCATGAATTCTGTGCCATTATCTGACCTAACACACTTTATGCTCCCATAAGGTGCTGTATCAGCAAATAATTTTTCAGTGGCTTTTGCAGTGTCACTTTTAGCTTTTAAAAAGTACACAAACACTGCACCTGACTAGTCATCAGTAAACGCTAAAGCATACTTGAAACCATCTTTAGCCTCTGGGTCGTCTGGACCAGCTAAGTCTGTGTGCACTAGTTCAAGTGCAGCCTTAGCTCGTGTATCAGGTTCTCTGTTTCTACTCTGAACAAATTTACCCTGTGTGCAAATTTCACCTTTCCCTTGATTTTCATTCCTTCAACTACATTCTGCAATTTGGAAACATCATCATAATTGCAGTGACCAAGGATTCGTGCCAGGTTTGAATGTCATAACATCGTTACAACTATTGCTGTCTTCGTTCACAGTGTTCAGATAGTACAGAGTGTATTCGTGTATGCAAATTTTAGTACCGTCCTTGTGAATGAGTTCGTCTTGTCCTTGTTGAAAGTTGATCGAGGCTCCGTTTGTTGTTGCGGCTTTAACAGAGAAAATGTTCTGCGGATACGATGGGATATATAATGCATTCCTCAGTGTCGTCCTCACCTGATGTCCCGTGCTGTCAATCAGGTACACCTCCACATCACCTCTCTTCAGTGCTACTCTGCTCGCTCTGGTCCCGTCTGCCAACTCGATATAGTGTTTCTCTGGCTGGAATTCATCGTCAAACCTTTTGAATTTTCCAAGATTCGTAATGATATGCAATGTCACACCTGTATCGACCATCAGCCCCTTCTGCTGTATCTCGTAGGATTTGAAGTCACTTGCTTTAAAGACAAAGGTGTGTTCGTCATTGTCATCTTTATCAGTGGCTTGTTTAACATTGTCTCTCTTTTTGCGTCTGCAGTTTTCATCTTTGTGCGTTGAGCTTTTGCAGTAATTACACCACTGTCTTTTGCGATTTGGGGTCGGGCACGCAAAAGCTTTATGGCCTTTTTGGCCGCAGTTGTAGCACGTAATGTCCGAACATGCGAGCCGTTCTCTCCCCTTCCATTCTGGGGTCGAGACACTCGCCCTCATCACATTATCTTCACTGGCACTGTGAAAGTTTTCCGTGCTTTAAAAATTCCTCAACTTGGTTTTAAACTCTGCAGAAGTTATGTCTCCATCACTTTGTGTGATATGTACAGTGTTTAAATGAGTCTGGCAAACCTTTCAATATCATAGCAATTAAAAGCCCATCACTAAGCGTCTCTTCTGCATTTCTTAGTGCTGTAATTGTGGTTTCTGCTCGAATAATATAATCAGTGACACTTTCATTAGCCGTTTTTTGCAGGGACATTAACTCTGTGTACAGGCTAATGACTCTTGGCTTTCCTTTACCAGCATAGTAGGCCCTCAAAATCTGCAGAGCTTTCCTACCGTCGTCCGCGGCATCTCTCATGACAAGTGAAAGACTTTTGTCATCAAGGTACTGAATCAGTTCAGCATATGCTTCCTCGTTTTTGTTGGTAGCATCTTTATCATCAGCACGCAGGGGGTCTCTGATAACACCGTGTCTTTCAGTCCTAGCAAATGCATGTGGCCTAGAAACTTTTCATCTCCATCGAAATACAGCCTGTTCCATCGGTTACTCGCATCTCTCCTGGACCCATAACCTGTTGGCGCAGCCATTTTGTGTAGGATAACCTGTAAATAATATTAACTTATAGGGAGGCAAGAAAACACCCTTACTACTCTGTATGCTGATGAACTGGAACTGCTTTTATTTGCATAACGATGTACATTTACATTGGTTTACATAAATGACTAACACTGTAGCAATACAAAGTGAATTGAAAATCGTTAGACTTTTATTTTATTTTATTATTATCTTTGAGTTGCTGTCATATGAACATTATTTTGTTGCCAGAAGATGGTCTTTCTCAATGACTTAGTCATCTCTGCCTGTTTAAAGGATATTTTTCAACTGTAGGCTACATATACAACATTTACACATGGTTTTACTAGTAAAACTGTAGCAACCATGATTAACCTTTTTTTTTTTGTTTGTTTGTTTTTTGTTTTTTTTTTCCAACGATTCTTTTGATGCCATCCCTGATAGCACAGACTCTTGGAGATGTTTATTTGACGTCTGCATGTAATACGTTTAGGACGTTTCCTATCATATGTCAAATAGACGTCTATTAGATGTCTTTAAGATGTTTATGATTTAGAATGTATGTAAAACTGACATCTTAGAGACATCTGCCACATGTTTGTACACACGAGATGCTTTCCAGATCAAGAGATCTTTAACAGACATCTTGCAGATGTACATGTGCTATCGGGGATTATTCTGCTATAGTAAAATTGTAGTAATACTAGTGTAAAACTGGGGTAGCTTTGACTATAGTAACTATAGTTTTTGAAATTATGGTAAATTTTGTAATTACTATAGTTTTACTACTACAGTCATAGTTAAACCATGGTTTTTGCAAGAAAGCTATGGTTAATTTTGTTTTTACTATACATTTACTACAAATCCTATGGCGAAACCTTATTCATGCTATGGTTAATTTTCATAAGAGTACAAACTGATGATTGTGAATTGATGAATTCTTATTGTGCGGAAAGTCATTTTGGGTAGTATGAAGGAAATGATTATGAATCACTGTCCAGTGCTGGATAAGTGGCGGCTATCAGAACGGCAGTCAACTGCATCCCGTAGAGCCAATTTACAGCTTTGCATCGTCCAAACATCAGCTGGTTTTATTATTAGCTAAAATGCTTAAACTTAAACATGTCTTAAATAACACTTAACATACTTAAAGTTGTTCCAAAAACAGACATTTAATATGTACTTAGTATAGTACAATTAAAAATATGTGCATTAAAAAGCACAACTTAAGTGTTTTTCCATACTTTATGTTTGAACTGAAGATCTTTCTCTCTCCTTTAGTTTCTGATTATATTAATCCTACACTGCATTTCCTCTCTTGCTCCATTTCTTTCCTGTTGCTTCTGTTTCTCTCTTTTTCTCATACTCTATTTTGCTTCTCTTGTATCTGTCTCTTTTGTTCCTCCGTGTCTTTAATGTCTCTCTTATATTCTTCTTCTCTTTTCTTTCTCTCATTGTCATAATTTTGTCTTTCTTCCTCCATCTTCAACTTCATTCTTATTTTCTCTTCTTCATGTTTGTTCATCAGTTCTTCTTTTTCTCTGTTCAGTTGCTCCACTTTCTCCATCAGTATGTTCTTCTGTTGTTCTTGTATTTGTCTTTCCATCTCTCTGAACATCTTACATGAGTAGTAACTCCCTCCGTTTACTTTCACCATGTTGTCTATCTCCTGCAGTAGATCAGTCACCTGTGTTTGGTCTCCAGTCTCTTTATTGTTGAACACATGGAATCTGTGTCCACACACTTCAATCAGGTTTTTAAGGGCAGATCCAGGTTCCCCCAGATACTGTTCAATGGTTTTGTTCTTCAGAAGGTCTCCTCTGGTGAAGAGCACCCTGGTGAACATTAACGAGTTATCTCCAAACATCTCTTGGATGATTTTCACTGAGTTTTGTTCTTCTTCAGTGAATCGTCCCACTGGAATCAGTAAGAGAAACACATGTGGTCCAGGCAGAATCATGGAGATGCAGTTAGTAATTTCTCTCTTGATCTCCTCATTAGTCAGATCAGTATCAAACAGTCCTGGAGTGTCGATCACAGTAATGTGTCTGCTGTTGATTTCAGCAGTTTCTTTCTGACACATTTTAGTAACAGACTTTTGAGAAATGTCTGCTATAAATGCTTTTTTTCCTAAGATGGTGTTTCCAGTTGAACTCTTCCCAGCTCCAGTTTTTCCCAGCAGCACAATCCTCAGTTCATCTTTTCCATCTCTTGAATCTAAAGATAGATCAAAGAAGAAGAAAAAAAACAAACAAACAAAAAAAAAACAATTGAAAACAATGTTTTGAATTTAACATGAAGACAATTATCCAGGCCATCAGAGAATAGTGTGTAACTTATACTGAAACATCATGTGTTGCTCATATTATTTCTTCTGCACTGTATACAATGTTATTGTTTTGTCTCACAAATCTGTATAGACTTTTGATATCATGAAGTGTGTTGATTTTCTGATTTTCAGATTACTACCTTGTGACTGAAACCACGTCTCTACTGAGTAGATTTTCTTCTTCATTTCTTCAAATTCCTTAAGTTTTTCCATCTGTGTCTCCATCAGTGTCTCTGTAGAGAAACAAACACCATTATTTTCCTCAACCATCTGCTCCAGTTTCTCCATCAACACAGACACTCGTGTGTTCAGGTCAATGAAATGATGTCGTCCTCCAAAACTCTCAATGACAGACTGTGTTTCTTCATTCAGTTTTTCTGTCTGATGCTCTGAATTCTGCTTTATGAAGATCATGATGTGTTTGTTGATTCTTGAGCTGAATATCCTCTGGATCTTCTCCATTTCTGCTTTGTCTTCATTATTAATTGGAGCATCAGGAATGATGATGATGAAAACATGAACTCCAGGATGACAGAGAGACACACAGCGGTGAGTCTGACGCATCACGTCCTCCTCTGAGAGCTGAGAGTTGAACAGAGCTGGAAGCTCCACCAGACTGATCTGACGTCCATGAAGCTCCATGTCTCTCCTCACACACTCTGAGCTGAGCTCTGATCCTCTTTCGCTCTGATTCAGGATCAGGTTTGATAGGAACGATTTTAATGCTCTGTTACTCCCACACACAACCAGATTCAGCTTCACACACTCTGTGTCAAAGGAAAAAAATAGTTTAATGATGGTTTGAACTTAATTACATTAACGCTACATTCACATCTCGTTGGAATTACTGCAGCCTGGCTACATACAGCATTTAAAAATTGCAATAGGGGCTGTTAATACAGGTGCATCTCAAAAAAATTTGAATATCATGAGAAAGTTTATTTTTTGTTGTAACTTATTTTAAAAACTGAAACTTTCATATATTGTAGATTCATTACATGACTAGAGCTTACAGCTCATGAAAGTAAAAAAATCCAGTATCTCAAAATATTAGAATATTTCTTGGATGAATCAAAAAATGGATTTGCAAAAAAAAAAAAAGTTCAATTTTGTTTGTTTATGCACTCTATGCACAATACTTGGTTTGCAGCACATATTACAGCAAATTTCTTGCTCCTAGCACAAATTACAGCATCAGTGAAGTGTGGCATGGAAGTGATCAGTCTGTGATGCTGCTGAGGCACAACTGAGCCTTCAGATCATCTGTATATTGTTGGATCGACTGTTTCTCATCTTTCTCTTGAAAATATCCCATAGACTCTCAGTGGGGTTCAGGTCAGGCATGATGGCTGGCCAATAAAGCACAGTAATATCGTGGTGACTTGGAAGTGTTTCTTGCACTGTGGGCAGGTGCTAAAGTCCTGCTGGAAAAGGGAATCAGCATCTCCATAAAGTTTGTCAGCAGATGGAAGCATAAAGTGCTCCAAAATCTGATAGATGCTACATTGACTTTGCACTTGATAAAACACAGTAGACCCACACCAGCAGACGTCACAACACCCCAAATCATTACTGACTTCAGAAACTTCACATTGGACTTCAAGCAGGTTGGATTCTGTGACCATGGTTTCAACATAAAATGCAAAATTTACTTTTATCTGAAAAAAAGACTTTGGACCACTAAGCAACAGTCCAGTTCATTTTCTCCTTAGCCCAGGTAAGATGCTTCTGATGTTGTTTCTGTTTCAGAAGTGGTTTGGTAGCCCTTTTCCTGAAGACGTCTGAGCGTGGTGACTCTTGATACACTAACTCCGGCTTCATTCCACTCCTTGTGAAGCTCTCCCAAGTATTTGAATTGGCTTTACTTTACTGTATTCTCACGCTTGTGGTCATCCCTGTTGCTTGTGTACCTTTGCCTACCCAATTTCTTATTTCCAGTCAACTTTGCATTTAATATACTTTTATGCAGCACTCTGTAAACCGCCACCCCAATCAGTAATGACCTTCTGTGACTTACTCTCTTTGTGGTCAATGATTGTCTTCTGAACCATTGCCATGTCAGCAGTCTTCCTCATTAGTGTGGTTTCAAAGAACAAGAGATACCTGGAATTTATACCGTAGGGATGGTCATTTAATGAAACGCAAATGTAAATATTTTAATATTTTGAGATACTGGATTTTTAACGTTCATGGGCTGTACGGTCTAATAATCAAAACTAAAACATTTTAAAATGTTTTACTTTACATGTAATGAATCTAGAATATATGAAATTTGTATGTTTTAAAATAAGGTACAATAAAAAAATGAACTTTGTCATGTTATTCAAATTTTTTGAGATGCACCTGTTCGTACTGCAGGGTGTCCACTTTTGGCCCTTTTCATTTTTGTTACTTCGAAACTGTAAACTATGGAAATAAAAACTTAATCTTAAAATAATATTAAATTATTATTGCTGTTGTTTTTAACGTCATGCCTTTTGGAAATCATATCATCTTTGATTCACTTAGCTACTGACAGGAACATAAATTTTGGCATGGGGTGCCTAAACTTTTGTTTACAGTAACAATTTCTGTTGCTTTGATACAGTTGTCCAAAATGCTGAATTTTGAATTGTGTGGTGTTGGTAGCTTAAGTAATATAGAGCATTTCAGGTACTCAAGCTGGGATGTTTGGGACTGCCCAAATCAGTTACATGATATAAATCCTGCTGACATTACATTTTGCTTTCTAAAGAAAAGATGGAAGGTAAAAAGATGAATACATGAGCTAAAAATGGCAGTAGAGTTAACAGATCATCGCAACAATGGAAGTAATTTAATTAAGTCTGGAATACACAATCTTTTAATTTATTAGTGATTTTTAAATGCTGGGCAAACATCTGAGCAAAGGTCATGTAGTGTATTTCAGTCTTTAGGGTGTGGTGCTGTCTAGAGATTACAGACTTTAGCCAGTCATTATTTGTAGAAGATTCAACAATTTTACTTACAAAAAGATTTAAGATGATTAAGATGATTTAAATAAATTTTCTCCTTGAAATAGATAGCTTATATTGTTACGACCCTGTTTTTTCCTTCTCTGCTTGTTGGTGGCAGTGTAATATCTATGTGTGACATCACTGCCAATTAAAGATATTATGGGCGGACAGTATAAAAGGTGTTATGGAATGGTTCAGTGTCACTTCCTCTGGTCGAACATTGTTCTCCAGAGAAGTCTTTTGCTCCAGCTTTCTTTTGTTAATTATCCTTTTGTCAATATTTGTTACCCCATTGCATTATTCTTTTTGTGTTTATTTCAAACCCTTGATTTTGTTGTTTCCTTGTTTCTGTAAGCAAAAAACTTTTTTTCCTTAATAAACAATCCCCTAACTTAAAATATTCTTTCATATATGTGGTCCTCTTTATGTTATGGTCGGGGCCTGAGCTGGCCATGACAATATGTATCAATGGGTATTTATTAATATGATGTTTGCCCAGTATAAGATGTTAATAACCTGTAAGCTTATTACTGTCTTCTGTATTACTGTATTAAAATAAATGAATCCACTCACCCCGTGTCTTGATCTTCTCCTGTAATTCTTTGATTTCATTATCTTTCACACTCAGTTTCTCCTCTAGCTCATGTCTGTCTCTCTTCTCTTGAGCTCTCTTCTCTTGAGCTCTCATATACATCTGAAGACAATAGGGTTCAATCTTCATGTTCTCTATACAATTAAACAGGCCTGAGATCTGTTTTGAGTTTTTCTGGTCCTTTAAGCCCATCACACTGTACCAACTCCCATAGAGATTCACAACACTCTGAGATTCTGTGGATGCTACAAAATCACTCACACTTTTGTCAAGACTGAGTTCAGTAATGAAAAGCACCATGAAGTGTTCTTGTGAGTTAAATATTTCTTTAATCTTCTCCATTTCTGCTCGGTCTTCAATAGTAAGTGGACTGACAGGAGTAACAAGGATGAAATGATGAACTCCAGGATCACAGAGAGACACACAGCGGTGAGTCTGGCGCATCACTTCCTCCTCTGAGAGTCGAGTGAGAGCTGGAAGCTCTATTACACTGATCTGCCGTCCATGAATCGTTTCCTCTCTCTTCTGACACACTTTACTCATCTCTTCCTGGAGTTTACTCGTTACCCCTCTCAACATTTTAGACACTGAGTTCTTGAGTGTTGGATTATTTCCACACAGCACAATGTTCAGTTTTAGTTTCCCAGTAATCGTCACTGAAAACATTAATTAGAAACAGATAATTTACTTCAGCTTTGCTACCAAATGTATACTTCATTAATTCTTCTGTCAGCTAAATACATTCTTTTATTAACTGAAGGCTGCCTTGCAGTAGTTTACTGACTTATGATTTACGCGAATCCACTCTCCATGTATGAATCTGTGGTGGCATACAAACAGACTATCTGTGCTTACACCACAACATCAGAGGAATAGTTCACTCAAACCTGACAATTATATTACAGTTTTTCATATTTGCTAAAACACTAAACCCTATTCTCTAAACCAAATTCTGAATAGTGTAAACCTATTTGTCAAATAAATCACTCTTTCTACAAAACGTTAAACAAGTTTAGGCAGTGTAGACATTGTTTGCAGATCTCATGCACACTTTTTGCAAAACTCTAAACACATGCTCACTCACTAGGACACAATTTGCTCTGTGATGAACTTGTGATGCAAAACCCTAAATGCAAGAAAACAAAAGTTAAGCACAACTGCAACACAGCTGTCATCGTTTACAAACAATAATTCAAAATTCTTCACACTTGTTTCGAAATATTTAAATATACAAAATATAAGCCAAAGTGCACAGAAGGCACGGGTGCATCTGTCAGTCTGAGAGGTACAGAAGAGTGTGAATACGAGTTTGAATATACAGGTGCTGGTCATATAATTAGAATATCTTCAAAAAGTTGATTTATTTCACTAATTCCATTCAAGAAGTGAAACTTGTATAATGTGTACATTCATTCCACACACACTGATATATTTCAAGTCTTTATTTCTTTTAATTTTGATGATTATAACTGACAACTAATGAAAAAACCAAATATTCAGTTTCCCAGAAAATTAGAATATCACTTAAGACCAATACAAAGAAAGGATTTTTAGAAATCTTGTCCAACTGAAAAGTATGAACATGAAAAGTATGAGCATGTACAGCACTCAATACTTAGTCGGGGCTCCTTTTGCCTAAATTACTGCAGCAATGCGGCGTGGCATGGAGTCTGTGGCACTGCTCAGGTGTTATGAGAGCCCAGGTTGCTCTGATAGTGGCCTTCAGCTCTTCTGCATTGTTGGCTCTGGCATATCGCATCTTCCTCTTCACAATACCCCATAGATTTTCTATGCGGTTAAGGTCAGGCGAGTTTGCTGGCTAATTAAGAACAGGGATACCGCTTCTGACACTGTCTGTTGTTCAAGAGTGGCTTGACACAAGGAATGCGACAGCCGAAACCCATGTCTTGCATACATCTGTGCGTAGTGGTTCTTGAAGCACTGACTCCAGCTGCAGTCCACTCTTTGTGAATCTCCCTCACATTTTTGAATGGGTTTTGTTTCACAATTCTCTCCAGGGTGCAGTTATCCCTATTGCTTGTACACTTTTTTCTACCACATCTTTTCCTTCCCTTCGCCTCTCTATTAATGTGCTTGGACACAGAGCTCTGTGAACAGCCAGCCTCTTTTGCAATGACCTTTTGTGTCTTGCCCTCCTTGTGCAAGGTGTCAATGGTCATCTTTTGGACAACTGTCAAATCAGCAGTCTTCCCCATGACTGTGTAGCCTACAGAACTAGACTAAGAGACCATTTAAAAGCCTTTGCAGGTGTTTTGAGTTAATTAGCTGATTAGAGTGTGGCACCAGGTGTCTTCAATATTGAACATTTTCACAATATTCTAATTTTCTGAGATACTGAATTTGGGGTTTTCATTAGTTGTCAGTTATAATCATCAAAATTAAAAGCAATAATTGAAATATATCAGTCTGTGTGGAATGAATGTATACATTATACAAGTTTCACTACTTGAATGGAATTAGTGAAATAAATCAACTTTTTGAAGATATTCCAATTATATGACCAGCACTTGTATATACAGTATATATATAGATAGAAAGATTTACAGTTCTTCTGAAATGCTACAACACATCAACAAAGTTTTCAAACCATACACACATTAGTCAATACTATAGACACTGCGGATCATTCATTAGACACCACATCAAAAAATGGAGAACACAGTGTCCAGCATGCACACACACACACATATTTATAATTTTTTCTCTTTTTTTTTGGTATATTCAAACTTAGGTATGATTTATTTCTTAGGTGTGATTACTATATACTGTATGTATACGTGTATATATATATATATATATATATATACACATATATTTTTCACACTCGTATTCACACTCTTCTGTACCTCTCAGATTGACAGTTGTCTTCTGTGCACTTCGAACTGGCATATATTTTGTATATTTAAATACTTCAAAACAAGTGTGAAGAATTTTGAAGTATTGTGTGTAAACGATGACAGCCGTGTTGCAATTGTGCTTAACTTTTGTTTTCTTGTGTTTAGGGTTTTGCATCACAAGTTCATCACAGAGCAAACTGTGTCTTAGTGAGTGAGAATGTGTTTAGAGTTTTGCAAAAAAGTGTCCATGAGATCGGCAAACTGTGTCTAAACTGTCTAAACTTGTTCAAGGTTTTGCAGAAAGAGTGATTTATTTGACAAACTGGTTTACGCTGGTCAGAATTTGGTTTAGAGAATAGGGTTTAGTGTTTTAGCAAATGTGAAAAACTAAGTACAGATTACTAGTTCCAGGACTATGGAGTCCTAAACTAAAATAATCCAGACTAATTTAAAACCAGCTGTGCTAATCTAAATTAGCATGACACAGGTTGCCTATAAAACTTAGAATTTACCAAGAAAAGCTTACAATTGTATGGAACTGAGATGCAAATCCAAAGACAACAGTAGTGGCAGGGGGGAAAAAAATGCAATCAAAGAGATTTTGAAAAGTATTTTGTTAAAAAGTTAGATTTTTTTTTTGTTTGTTTTTTGTTTTTTGTATTTACTCTTTTAAATACAAATAAAATGAATGTATAATAACAAAATCACTTTATGTTTTTTTTTTTCTCTAATATACCAGCCACAATTATTTGTAGTCCTCGAAATTATTCTGAGTAAAATCTGAAGCTCTATATTCCATTCATATTTACATTTTATAGAACACCAGGCTGACTAGGAACATGGAGTTATCCAGCCATAACTGCTTGTTTCACAGGAATATAAATATGAGGGAACACAAAGACGATGATGCACGCATAAGTATTTTACGGTCATTGATTTGTGTGCAGCTTTCTTTTCTGTACATGTGCATCCAGAAACTCAGCCGATTCTAGCATTCACTTTCCAAAATGCACAATATACGTGGACACGCCTTGACAAGGGCTATGTGGACTCCCCCGCAGTCTTCTCGACGGCTGTTCAAAGGACACTGGCCAAAATGACTGACCTGCCTTCCACAGTCTGTGTCCTCCAGTACGTGGATGACCTGGTCATTTCTTCGGAAACGCGTGAGGACTGTGAAAAAGCCTCTATCATCGTCTGCAATGTCCTTGCACAAGCTGGGTTTAAAGCCTCAAAAGAACAGCTCCAGTGGGTCCAGCCCAAGGTGATGTACCTGGGACACATAATAATGCCAGGTCTGCGAGCGATTTCCACGGACAGGGTCCAGATGATCAGGAAGATGAAGTCCCCACAAACTGTGCAGCAGGTTCAAAGCTTCTTGGGACTCGTGAACTATTGTAGATCCTGGATACCTGACTGTGTGTTACATGACAAATATCTAAGAAGTCTAATCAATCACAAGGCTCCACCTAAAACGCCATTGAAATGGACTGACCAGGCAGAAATGCACTTCACGGCATTGAAGAAGGCCATCGCCACGGCCCCTTCCTTGAGAGTCCCCAGCTTCCTAAAAGATTTACATTTGCATATCCGGGAGACGGAGGGGGTGGCTTTGGGTGTCCTGCTGCAACAGCATTGTTCCACCTACAGACCTGTAGCTTACCTTTCTAGAAAATTGGATAATGTAGCTGCAGGCATGCCAGCATTGTCCTGTCGCATCTAATGATTGTATATACTTCACACCAGGTAGGAGCAATCCTACACAACATGCAGACGCAACACAAGACAGCGCAACGACGCTCAGGCCACGAGGCAATTCTGCTGGCCACAAAAAATCTTACCATTCAGCCAACATCGTCCATTAATCCTGCTTTATTAGGGGTTCTTGGAATGGCTGACATGATAGATGGTAATAAAAGTCATGATTGTATCAATGAATTGACTTCCTCATGTTCTTCCAGGGCCGATCTCTTGAATTCGCCCCTGGATGGGGGGGAGCACATATATGTGGATGGATTATGTTCAAAACCTTTTGATGGTGTCTACCTTTGTGGGTATGCTGTGGTGTCAGAAACTGGAGAAACAATAGAGGCTTATGCCTTAGACTATAATTCAGCGCAAGCTGCTGAATTGGTAGCGTTAATAAGAGCAAGTAAGCTGATGGAGGGAAAACGGGTAACAATCCCAACAATATTGATTCAAAGTATGCATGGGGGGTGGTGCATCACTTTGCCAGAACATGGGAAGCTAAGGATTTCAAAACAGCAGATGGTAAACCAATAGTGCAGTTGAACCTAATAGGACAGTTAACTGAAGCAGTACAGCTACCTGCCAAAGTGGCCATAGTAAAGGTGAAAGGTCATGCAGCGGGAGATAATGAACAAGCTGTAGGGAATAAAAAAGCAGATGAGGCTGCAAAGCAAGCGGCAAAGGCCCAGATTAAACCGCCATTTGATATGGGTAACAAAAGTCAGGTAACTATGTCTGTGCACATAACTAATGTACCTGAAATTGACATTGAGGTTCTGCAAAGTCAGCCGACACAAACTGACTTAGAACATTGGAGTAAACACGGATGTGCCCCAGATAAAGATGGTATTATGAGGAATGAAAAGGAAAGAATAGCACTCCCAAAGTTAGGATTGGTAATCCTCATTAGGCATTACCATGGTTTGTCACATACAAGTTGTGCAAAATAATAGTAATAAATCGTTTGTACTGCATCGCAGATGTACATAAAACAGCCAAGCTTATTCTGGACTTGTGTCTTACGTGTGCTAAGGTAAATCCACACAGACCAATTAAACATGAAGCACTACTGCACCCAGAAGCACCTTTTCAGCATGTGCAGGTTGATTTTACGCATATGCCACCAATAGGTAATTTAAAGTACCTTCTGGTTATAGTAGACCGATTCTCAATGTGGCCAGAAACGTTCCCATATGCAAAAGAGGACACTAAGACCGTGGTCAAAATTCTAACCAAAGAGATAATTCCCAGATTTGGTATACCTACTACGATCGAGAGTGACAATGTGTCACAAAGAAGAGTCTCAAGATCCAATAGCAAGTGAAAACAGTGTTTATTAAGTGAGAGCAAACGAAAACAACAGAAGACGGAAACTCCAGCTGAGAGAAGGAGAGAGCGCGCACACCACGCGATCACAATGCGCTGAAAACACGCTTGGCCAGGAGTCCAACAACAGTGAGGAAATCCCAACGTGAGTGCAGTAATCCACAAGGCAGGACGAGAACAGGAACACGACGAGCTGAACGAGAGACAAGACAAGATTAACGAACCGACAACACACAATGCAAACGCCGGCTTAAATAGACAGCGCAATGAGCTGCAGCTGTAGCGCTCTGATTAGACCGGCAGCTGCAGTTACTACGTGACAGACGTGCACACACCAGACAGAGACGCAAAATGAACAAACAGACCCATAAACCGTGACAGTACCCCCTCTCCTAGGAGCGCCTCCTGGCGCTCCCAGCAGAGCTTACCTGACGATTGTAATCATCGATGAGGGAGTGATCCAGTATGTCTCTTGCAGGTACCCAACTCCTCTCCTCAGGACCGTAACCATCCCAGTCCACCAAGTACTGAAAACCTCGTCCCCTTCGTCTCGAGTCCAGAATGCGTTTTACCGAATAAGCTGGTTCCCCATCTACGAGACGCGGCGGGGGAGGAACCGGGACAGGCGGATTAATGGCTGAATGAAAAACCGGCTTTAATTTGGATACATGAAACACCGGATGAATTCTCCTGTACGCTGGAGGAAGTTTGAGGCGGACTGCCACTGGACTAATAATTTTGGTGACAATAAATGGGCCAATAAATTTGGGGGCAAGCTTACTGACGGAGCGAAGAGGAATATCTTTAGATGAAGATATCTTTAGATATCTTTAGAATATCTTTAGATGAAAGCCACACTTTTTGACCAACGATGTAGACGGGAGGCTTCGACCGGTGGCGATCAGCCTGGGCCTTGGTGTGCATCCCCCACCTGGAGGAGGGTCTGTCTAGCCTTGCTCCAGGTGCGTCGGCACCTCTGGACAAATGCGTGGGCAGAGGGGACCGCGACTTCGGATTCCATACTCAAGAAAACAGGTGGCTGGTACCCTAAACTACACTTAAATGGCGATAGGCCAGTAGCTGAGACTGGTAACGAGTTATGAGCGTACTCAACCCACGAGAGCTGCTGGCTCCAAGAGGAGGGGTTCTGAGAGACCAGACATCGCAACATACGTTCCAAATCTTGATTGGCCCTCTCCGTCTGACCGTTACTCTGGGGATGAAACCCAGAAGAAAGACTAACCGTCGCCCCCAACAAATGACAAAACTCTCTCCAAAATTTGGAAACAAACTGAGGCCCCCTGTCAGAGACCACGTCCATCGGGAGGCCATGAATGCAAAAAACGTGGTCAATGACAGCAACCGCTGTCTCTCTGGCAGATGGTAATTTGGGCAGAGGGATGAAATGGGTTGCCTTCGAGAACCGGTCCACCACGGTCAAAACCACAGTGTTTCCCTGTGAGGGCGGGAGACCCGAAACAAAATCTAGCAAAATGTGGGACCAGGGTCTCGAAGGAACTGACAACGGCTGAAGGAGTCCAGCGGGGGGTCGATTGGAAGACTTAGAAACAGCGCAGACCAAGCAAGCCAAAACAAAAAGGCGAATGTCGCGAGCCATAGATGGCCACCAGAACCATTGTTTGACGAGAAACGTGGTACAATTAACCCCAGGGTGACAGGCTACCTTGGAACAATGACCCCATCGGATGACTTCGGACCTTAAACACTCTGGCACAAACAAATGACCCGGTGGGCATCCGGGCGGGGGCGTTACCCCTTGGAAGGCCGTGCGGATGTTCGGCTCGATCTCCCATGTGACCGCAGAAACAAAAACCTTCTGTGGCACAATTTGACTCGGGAAAAGACGGGCGCTCAGAATTATCAAAAATGCGGGATAGTGCATCCGGCTTGATGTTTTTAGAACCCGGACGGTAAGAAATAGAAAAATCAAAACGACCGAAAAAGAGAGCCCACCGGGCCTGCCTAGAGTTTAACCTTTTGGCAGATTGGATGTATTCAAGATTCTTGTGGTCAGTCCAAACGATAAAGGGAACCCCTGAACCCTCTAACCAATGGCGCCACTCTTCCAAGGCAAGCTTGACTGCCAGCAACTCTCTGTTACCAATATCATAGTTACACTCCGCGTGTGATAAACAGTGGGAAGCGCGGAGGAGCGCTGGGATAGTACCGCACCGACCCCCACCTCTGACGCGTCAACCTCCACCACAAACTGCCGGGACGGATCAGGGGCAACAAGGATGGGATCTGAAACAAAGCAGCCTTTCAGTTTGGCAAACCCAGCGTCCGCTGCACTGGACCACCTGAACGGGGTTTTGGTGGAGGTTAAGGCAGTCAAAGGGATGGCTAGCTGGCTGAAATTGCGAATGAACCGCCGGTAAAAATTGGCAAAGCCCAGAAACCTCTGCAGGGCCTTGCAGGAATCTGGAGTTGGCCAATTTGCCACAGCCTGAACCTTGTCGTAATTCCATGCGCACCCCCTCAGCCGAGACGAGGTAACCCAAAAAGGGAACAGACTGTGCATGAAAAACGCATTTCTCCGCCTTTCACATAAAGCCCATTCTCTAACAGCCTCTGAAGCACTCGTCTGACGTGTTGAACATGTTCCTGGAGAGAACGAGAAAATATCAGTATGTCATCCAGGTAGACATAAATGAACTGATCTACCATATCTCTCAGCACGTCCTTGACGAGTGCTTGGAAGACCGTGGGAGCGTTCGAGAGGCCAAAAGGAAAAATAACATATTCAAAATGCCCCCTGGGAGTATTAAAAGCGGTCTTCCATTCATCCCCCTCTCTTATGCGAACCAAATGATAAGCGTTACGGAGATCCAATTTCGTGAAAAATTAAGCCCCCTGTAGACGTTCGAAAGCCGACAACATCAACGGTAAAGAATAAGTATTCTTCACCGTGATGCCGTTCAAGCCTCGATAGTCGATACAGGGACGAAGAGAGCCGTCCTTCTTTTTCACGGAAAAGAAACCCGCACCAGCCGGGGAAGAGGAAGGACAGATGATCTTGGCTGCTAGAGAATCAGAAATATATTTCTCCATAGCCTCCCTTTCCGGAGTGGAAAGCGAATATAATTTGCCTTTAGGCGGAGTCGTACCTGGTAATAAGTCTATAGCACAGTCGTAGGGACGATGCGGAGGTAGAGAAGCAGCTCGAGACTTACTGAACACTCCCTTCAGGTCAAGGTACTCACATGGCACGTTAGACAGATCCATATGTTCATTCTGAAACACAGAAGAAGACACAGGAGAACACGCAGACAACAAACAGGAAGCATGACAATTTTCACTCCAAGCAAAAACAGAATTCATGCGCCAGTTTATATGGGGGTTATGAAGCACCAGCCAGGGATGCCCCAGAACCACAGGAGCCGAGGGAGTGTCAGTAAGAAGAAAGTCAATGTTCTCAGAATGATTCCCAGAGGTGATCAGTTTTAATGAGACAGTGGTATGCGTAATGGAGGGTAGCGGCTGACCGTTCAGTGCAACCACAGAGATGGGCTGGGAGAGCTCAACCTTAGGAATCTTAAGGTTTTGAGCGAGCTTAATGTCTAAAAAATTACCCTCCGCTCCAGAGTCCACTAAAGCCTCACAGCCATAAGCCAGTGAATGTAATTGCAACTTAACAGGAAGATGAGTGGCTGAAAAAGAGGATTTAGTCAGTGTAATTCCACCCGTCAGTAACCTCTTACCTACTGGTGGGTACTGGCTTTTACCGGACACTGTGCAGCGATGTGACCGGTGGCTCCACAATACAAACACAGTCCCCTCTCCCTACGTCTCTGTTTCTCCTGCTGTGAAAGACGGGACCTTCCCATCTGCATGGGTTCCGGATCTGGAAGAGAAAGCACAGTCTCGCCGGGAACGGATGAAAAATGGCCCTGTGGAGTGGCCGGCAAACCCTGAGGTGTCCGTTGGCCTCGCCTCTGCAACCTAGTATCCACCCGAATAGCCAGGTCTATGAGGCTATCCACGCCGATGGGTAACTCCAATGAATAGATCTCATCCTTGATAAAATCAGAAAGTCCATATAAAAACATGTCCCATTGCGCCTCAGAATTCCAGCCACATTCCGCAGCCAGAGTGCGAAACTCAATGGAGTAGTCAGCTACAGTGCAATTACCTTGACGCACCTTTTTAAGCTCCTCTGAGAAGGACTGGAATGATGCGCAACAAGGAAGCTTCTGCTCCCAAACAGTAGTTCCCCAGCTAGCCGCCCATCCCGAGAGCAAAGTTATAACAAAAGCTACTTTAGATTCCTCAGTGGGAAATGATGAAGGTTGGAGCGAAATATACAAAGAACACTTGGCCAAAAATGAGCGGCATAACTGGGGTTCACCTGAGTAAAATGCTGGAGGCGGGAGGCGGGGTTCGGCGGAACGAGCAGTCTGATCCACAGGAACCGGTGGGTCGGGCCTCGAAGGTTGCTGAGTCGAGGCAGTCTCCACCTTCAATTGCTGAAGCTGAGTGGTTAACTCAGAAACCTGGGAAACCAGAGCCTGGACAGCACAACCCGTGGCCATCATTTGTTCCTCCTGATGCTCCATGCGTGTGTTACTGTTGGACAGAAATTCTCTCAGCTCTGCCACACATGCTGGATCCATCCTGGTCAGTTCGTTCTGTCACAAAGAAGAGTCTCAAGATCCAATAGCAAGTGCAAAGAGTGTTTATTAAGTGAGAGCAAACGAAAACAACAGCCGACGGAAACTCCAGCTGAGAGAAGGAGAGAGCGCGCACACCACGCGATCACAACGCGCTGAAAACACGTTTGGCCAGGAGTCCAACAACAGTGAGGAAATCCTAACGTGAGTGCAGTAATCCACAAGGCAGGACGAGAACAGGAACACAACGAGCTGAACGAGAGACAAGACAAGATTAATGAACCAACAATACACAATGCAAACGCCGGCGTAAATAGACAGCGCAATGAGCTGCAGCTGTAGCGCTCTGACACACCAGACAGAGATGCAAAATGAACACACAGACCCATAAACCGTGACACAATGGGCCGCCATTCATGTCCAGGGTTACACAGTTTTTGGCCAAATCATTGTCCATCGATTGGCATTTCTCCATACCGTACCACCGCAGTCATGTTACATTTAAACAAAACCCTTTCCCGACCCCATGGGTCAAAGGCCGCGCAGGCATTATTTATTTAGGGGATCTGGAGGTGATACAGGAGGACTACGTGACTTCCTTAATAGAGAAACTTAACTCTATATGTGCTGATGTTTCTTTGTGTTTTCCTCTCCCCTCAGAAAAGCCTACTCACCCTTTTGTTCCAGGCCAAAGTGCGCTGATCAAAAGTCTGAAGCCAATGAGGATAGGAGAGCTGAAGTATCTTGGACCAGCCACTGTGATTGCAGTAACCAGGACGGGAGTTCTGACGGACTGCCAGCCTCAGTGGATACACGCCTCAAGAGTAAAGCATTATTCTACAGGAGAGCAGGAAAGCTCCAAGTTAAAATAGAATCCTGAATGGGGATTCACCTTAATGCTCAACAGGAAGGAGGAAAAACACTGATTAAGCTGAGGAAGGAACTACCTCTTATAGTGAGGTGGGGGTTATCCAAGGCTAGAAGATAGGTGGCCCATTGAGCCAAACAGTGCTAACTCCTTACATAACCCTGCACGCATTAAGGGTCAAATTTATGGATTATCCACCACTAGAGAGTTTCACTCAGTGTTCAATTATAGAAGCTATTCTTGCATTTGACGAACTTATTGTTCAATTAACGAAAGAGATCTTAGAGGGAGAACCCAAATTAGACACAAATTACACAAATTAGAGGAATAATACTGGAGAGTATATATCCAGATAAAGCTGTATTTTATCGGTTCACTTTGAACCAGGGGGAGCTTGAAATATACAAAAAGGAAGTGGAATACTAACGTCATTCCATGACCTATTACGCTTGTTAGACGAGTGGACATTAGTCAAAGGAACAACGTGTTTCGAGATAGCAACAAAGGCGCTATCCAATTTTGGATTGCCCATAAAATTTCTTACGTCTGGCAGAATTATTAAAGTGTAAACGCAACCACCAGAAAATTCGAAAGATCAGTGGTTAGAGTTGCAAAATACGCTAGCCACATTTGTTCCAAGCACTGCATTGGTAAAAATACAATTGACAGGCGATAAGAAATCTGTATGGAAACGATTTGTATTTTTGTGAAGGAGCATGCAGCTGGGCAGATTTAAAAGCATATCATGGTATTGGAGGAGAGGGTACAGATCCACGATTTCAAGTAAGCATAGTAGAAAGGGATCAGGAAAGACAGGATGACACGACATATGTGGTTGTTAAATGTTACGATATACAACGTTCAGTTCACTGATGCTGGGTTATATTATTGTGCATGGGCTAGAGAAAATAAGGATGCGTATCGGGAAATACAGATTAATGTAATCCATGCAGATGAAGGGACAGAGGCAATGAAGGGACTTTTTCCGAATCCAGTTGATTCACCATGGGACGTTTCACCAACCAATATAGAATTTATTATGAATTCAGATATGAATGTTGGTATTAAGGAGGTTAGGGCAGCGAAAGCTAAGTGTGAGGGAAATTATGCATGTGCATTGGCACTACTGCAAAGAAGTGTTTTGAGGAACGAGGTAGGAGGAGAGTGTTGGATTTGTATGCAGCTACAGTCAGTGTGGAAAACACAACAAATAACCTCAGAAGTACTACACCCTGAAGAAAACAAGGGTGACATGCCAAAGCAGATGACTGTGATAATGCAGATGGCAGATAACCTAAGAGTCAATAGGGCATTGAGGTTTGTGCTCAAAGTGTAGGAGTCATTTTTTGTATTGTTGAGATATTGTGGTCCACTGGGTGGCGCTAAATAATAGGTATAACTAATGCACCTGTGTAATGAGCCAGGTGGCGTCGGTAATGGGGAAGCACACGGTTTTTGACCGTGCTAAAGGGTAACTTGCCTGCTACTATGGGAATAATGCGGTATTTAGATAGGTGCTTTGTGTACAAGTTACGAATTTTATATGCACGTTCACGAAGAAAGGAGAAGCAAAGATCGAGGCTTTGTTTACTCATCTGCACAAAATAAAGACATTCTGCTTGAATCAACTTTAGCATGCATGGACTCTGATTGCACGCGTTAATTACGTGCTCACTCCTGTTACCAGCGACAACAGCAATGGAAGGCTGTAATACAAAGATTCTAAATGTTCATATCCAGGCCTACCTTTTAAAGGACCAGCATTTCAGGTGCAATCACACCTCACAGATCTATGTATTTGTGCAACTAGAGGAAAACATTATGTGGGGATGTCGGATTGCAGAACCACCATAACAGTGAATAAAACAGCTCAGAGTAAGAGTATTGTACTGTTAGGTATCAAAACAGAACAACAGAGAGTTTTGGGTGTCCGTTCTCACATCTTGATAGTTCACCAGGGATGATTTGGACCTGTGGAGGAATGGCTTATTATCATTTAGATGAAGGAGACTGGCGTGGATGTTGTTATCCTGCTCTACTCTCTACAGGAACCACAGTGTAGGTAAAAAGGGATAGTGAGACTATCATGGGCAATGCTGCACAACAGACCAGAGAGAAACGAGATGTACATAGCAAGCCTAACCGATATAACGGGTATAAGACAGTTGGTCCATGGACAAATCCATGGGAAAATATAGGATGGTCCTTTAGCAGGATTCTTTACTGGAGTAGGGACAACAGTAGCTTTAAATAAAATCAATGGGTTAGCATGGCAGGTTTTGTCATTGGAGAATGATACCGCTCATGCATTAGGACTAATCACGGACGAGCTAAAGAAAATAAGAGAAGCAGTTATCCAAAATAGATGGTTACTTGATCTTTTGACCTCTGAGAAAGGGGGAGTTTGTAAAATGTTAGGGGCATCTTGTTGTTTCTATATTCCAGACAATTCAGATAACATCACAGACATCCTAACTCACATGAGGGAATCCATCCCGGAGCCAAGAAAGGATGACTCCTGGTTCAGCTGGCTGGACAGCCTCTGGGGTGGATGGGGGACCTGGATTTTCACCACTGTCATACCGATTATTGTTTTAATGTTAATTTTGTTGTTGATTGCTCCATGCCTAATTCAGTGTATCAACAATTCTATTATGCATACTGTTGCTTCGATTACAACGAGAGGGACTTATCAAGTTATGCTAACTGCGCAACGAGAAGGGGCTCGTCCACCAGCTCCAAATCCAAGACCTAATAATGAATCAGATGAAGATGATTACAGTGGCTATGCTCGTGTGTATCAGTTAGAGCCCAAAGGCTATAATCGGACTGCAGAAAATGACATTTAAATGAAGTATAACAGAGTTAGATTTTTGCTCAATATAGTCATAGAGATGACTACAGTATTATTACATTATTATGATCATAAAGATGATTCCAGATAATTCCATGTATTCCTTTGCAAATCATATTAGTCATTTTCATGTGTATCTTGATTCAACAGTAATACTAGTATGATTGTTTTCTTTTATACTGATTTGACATTAATACTAATATTAATACTAATACGATTGTTTTATACGAAGCACAGGAGTGTTGAGTAAGTCATTCTGTCTTAAAGTGGCCATTGTAAGGTTGTAATAATCCTGACCTCCTGTGCCCTTCTCATATTAACCTGAAAACCTTTGAGTGAATTACACCTTTCTGTGTGTGGTCATCTCATTGGTCCAGGATACTGACTCTGTGCTCCATCGCTCAGCCAAAAACGAATCTCGGCAGTTAATCAATATTCTAACATAAATTCTAACAGTTGTGCAGCATCAGACTGTTTAACCTTACAAAATATGAAGTCAAGAAAATAGTACAGAACTGCCAAACAAATTAAAAGAGAGAGAGAGAGAGAGAGAGAGAGAGAGAAAAGAGCTAAAGCATTGAATATTTTCCACCAATAGAACAATAATTAAGGAGTTCCCATCAACAGGAAATATTACAAATCAGCCTGCAGTATATTGTTTGTGTCTATACTGTCTTCATGCAATGTGAGGAAGACAGTTCAAGTGTCCAAAGACTCACAGTAGGATCATTTAAAAAAATGTCTTGGGGTCAGAAAGCCTTAGAATGGGCCGTGGTTGGCGCT
Source organism: Cirrhinus mrigala (assembly GCA_036247105.1). Taxonomy (NCBI): domain Eukaryota; kingdom Metazoa; phylum Chordata; class Actinopteri; order Cypriniformes; family Cyprinidae; genus Cirrhinus; species Cirrhinus mrigala. Next base: position 193,695 of record JAMKFB010000277.1, on the reverse strand, counting down.
TCCAACAGAACAATGATTCAAAAGGACCATCAATATCTACACAAAAATGTGTCACTGAGCACAAAATGAATGTTCTGCCATGGCTACCCAGTACCCTGACCTGAACCCTATAGAAAACTGAAGAGGAGAGATTGTATTATGGAGCTGGGGATCTAGAGGGTCTGAAGTGAATCTGGATGAAGGAATGGTCCCTGATATCTTGTCAAGTGTTCTCTGAAGTCATCGGGCATTATAGAACAGAATCATAGCTGATGCATAAAAACTAGAAACACAATTTTAATCTGAAGTTAAACCTGCTTCCTGGTAGGTTTGATTTAAGCCTCAATTTAGTCCTAAAATAGCTCCAAGAAATCAGCCTATTAAAATCTGGATTAAACCAAGTCTAAGACCATGAAAGTCTTAACACCATGAAAGAGAAAGCAGATTTCTCTCTTCAGATTTTACCATCAAGCTCCAAAATAAAAAACATTCACACACACACACACACACACACAAATGAACCATTAAAGGCTTAAACAAACCTCCTCCATCACGTAATGTTGTTGTGCTCTCTTTGAGATCTGAATCCTCCTTTTCTTTGTTGTCTCCTCTTAATAAAGCTCTAAATCTGCTACCTCCATCCTCATATATGTTACAAATGAGAAATTCTTCATGTTCTTCCTTGAGTATCTTCTCTGTCCTCCTGAACATCTCAGATCGCCATCCTGGGTTTCTTGTATCAAACTGAAGATGTCCTCCTCCACACTCCTTTATTAAATTCTGAATAGTGTTATTCCTAGTGAATATGTATCTGAGTGTCTGTTCATCAGTAGTCAGCACTATAGTGTGTTTCATGGCCTGTTTACTGAAGCGGTTCAGCACATATTTCACTGTCTTACTGTCATTCTCTCTGAAGTCATTATACTGCAGTATGAGTGCGATCACATGAGGTCCTGGAGCAGACAGAGATACACACTCTCTCACTCCATCTTTTATTTGATAGTATGAGAGATTTGGCTGGAGCAGGTGAGTGTTGATGACTGTGATGTGTCTCCCCTCTACAGCTCCACTGATTCTCTCACTGTGCTGCTGTAAATAAGATGATGGAACATCACTGTCAAATGCTTTTGTATGCAATATAGTGTTTCCCACTCTGCTGTTTTCTGATCCATTCTTTCCTATCAGAACAATCCTCAGATCACTCACTGAAAAAAAGCACAAATGCAAACAAAATGCAATAAAAAGCACTGCACAATAGGCCTATTTCACAATATGGCGTGCCGAGAACAGAAGTAGGATAGTGGTACTTCCGGTTGCACAGCCGCCCGTCACAATCGTCATTCATTTGTTCATTCATTCATTGTCAGTGTGAGTGTGCACGCGAACTCGTTTTCTCCCAATCATTAACAAATTTACCAACAATAAGAATTCAGGATTTAGGTAATGATTGTTTATAATGCATTACTTGTCTCAATGTAAATTGTATCAAATCAGTGTATCAAACGTAGCGATTCATCACAGTTAGGATATATGCAATATATATATATATATATATATATATATATACACACACACACACACAGACATACATACATGCATTTGATTCCACACAGGCGAGTACACAGAAGCTACAACGATCTATCAGGCCACATTAAACAGCGCCAAAATGGTATTTACTGCTTGAATTTCCTAATGAAATGGACAGAATTTGAAATGTGAGGCTTTGATTTGTATCAAACAACACAAAGCCTAGCCTAATGCTATTTACTGGAAGGAAGGTGCACTGTGTACTGTTCATTCATCATCTGAAAACAGCATAGAACAAAAGATCACTTGGGATAAGAATTGCTTTTACCGGAAAATGTGAATCTATTCATATAGAGTTTTTTTTTTCTTTTAACTCTAGCGTATTTTGTTGTTTTTAAACACTGCACTGTAGTCATGTAAGTTCATGATTACAAATGAAAAAGTGAACAAAAATAAAAGCAATTTAATTCATCATAATAATTAAAATATGAAAATTAAAATGACAGGTAATAATAGATTATGACAGAATTTTTACAGCCATGTCCGTTAGAATAAACTTGTGCCTTATCTGTTCCTCAAACAAAGGATGGATTCAGAAGACCTGTAATTTAGGCCCAGATCTGTATGGAGTTTTATAGTAGTTTTAGTGTGACTGTCCTTTTTGGAGAATGAAAATGAAAATCAGTGTACCTTGATTTTATGAAAAAGAGCATTTTTCATTAAAACAAACAATACAAATACAATTGATGTCTTTGGTATCAAACAGTTTGAAAAAACACTGATCTACAGCACATTCTGTCTCTCACACACAAGAAGACATTTAAAGGTGCAGTGTGTAATTTTTAGTGGCATCTAGCGGTGAGGATTCGAATTTCAACCAACGGCTAAGTCCCCCGCTCACCCCGCCCTTTCGAAACGCATACAGAAGCTACGGAAGCTGAGGCAGGACAAAAAAGTCGTCGTCTGTTACACCTGACAGTAGCCAATCAAGCGATAAGGTTTCTGTACAAAGGTAAGTCAAAGAATTATATTTACTTAATTATTCAGTAAACCAATATGTTATTGCGGATATTATTGTTACTCATTGATCATTGTCTCAGGTTTATTCGCTGACTTTAGTTAGATTTTTTGTATGACAGTTAGTAGGGTTGGGCGACGTCTACCAAATTGGCATCGGACGAAGTCTACAGTGAAACATCATGATGAAAAGTGAAAGTGAAATGCGACCGTGCATACGAAATCTGTTTCAATGCCATGCACATTACTAGCGGCACCCTGATGCCCGCAATTTATATACAGTATAATTACTTAACGATATAACTGTGAAAGAAAGTAAAGAAATATATATATATATTTTTTTTTCCATCTAATGTTTATTGCCTTTAAAACACAACTTACTTTCCGAACACGGCATTGGGATGTGGTGGCTTGTGGGAGAGGGAGGATGGGGTGCAATGGCATCACAATGCCGGCTCAACATCGTTATGTCTGTCAGCCCAACCGCATAAGCGCCCTCCATCTGGGAAAAGCCACACCGATGTTTATCCAGGATTTCTGCCGTCGTCTGTCCCGACTTCATCTGGCTGCATCAAGTTTTCTTTTTCTTTTTTTTTTCTTTTTTTTTTACAGACGAAGACTGACGCTCTGCTGGTTCTTGAACAACGTACTGACGAAACGCGCTGATGAAGTTTGTCCGTTTAGGGCTACTATAGAAACATGGCGGCACTAAATCGCGACTTCCATGTAAGGGGACCCCCGGTGTATGTAGATATAAATTGCTCATTCTAAGGTTATAAATTCATAACGGCTTATTATGTAAGGTCTTTACACACCTCTGAAAACATAGTTTTGTATGTTATTTTCCATTTCTGCCAATATATTATCCTAAATATTACACACTGCACCTTTAAACAAGCGGCTTCATCAACAAAATAGTTTCTGGAAAGCTGAACATATGTGAGTAATTCATATTTACAGTTCAGTCTTTTATTTATTTATTTTTTTACATTATAAATTACAAATTAAATCTTGACATACTGGGACTAAGCATGATTTTCATTTTTGGGTAAAATATACTTTAACTGTTACAATGCAATATTATAACACATAAATGTTTGACACATCTTAATATCACTGCCAGTGATTTAATTTACTTACTGTCAGGGCGATCAAGTTGTGGACTGTGTCTAATTGCTGCTGCTAGTAAAAAAGGAAAAAAAAAAAAAATCACACACACATACAAAGAGAGAACAGATGATTTATCAAATATAAATAATTTATAAAAGCATATGTGCACTGAAAAGCTGTGACTTCACAATGTTTACAATTACAAATTGAGTACAGAACAGTGTGCTGATGATACACAGATCAACACTAATTTGATTGATGAAATTATAATTTTCCTTATCTTAATTTCTTCCTGGTGCCTAATGCCACAAAAATGCATGTAAGAGCGGAGCGAAATATCATTCAATATATTAAACCATATAAACAACTGCCTTTTTTGTTGTTTGTTTGTTTGTTTGTTTTTTTGCTAGTACTTCATGAATCGTTCATAAATTGAGGAAACGTGGCTGCATATATTTGTATCCAATTTGATTCTCACCTGACGCCATTTTAACAGCAACACAAATCGAAAGAAAAGCACTGAAAGAGAGAGCTGACTTGCGCCCCGCCTGCAGAGTTGAAAAAAGGGGATTTTATATTTAATGAAATGAAACTTTCTGTGTCCATTCATTTAACATTTTTAATCCAGAAATAAAATACGTAAGATGCGATTTCTTCTTTAATTGTTCTGATAAATAGAATAAGCAGACAAACTCATACATACATATATATATATATGTATATATATATATATATATATATATATATATATATATATATATATATATATATGCATGCAGTAGCAGCTCCTGTCCACTAATTTAGGTAGAGGTTCTGGGTTGTTAGTCCATCGTATGTTTTATCTTAGGTTTTAATTTACTTTGTACGTTACTTGTACACATGATAAAAATGACTTGCTGTGTAAAAATAAACATACAGCATTTAATGTTCTATTTAATACTAACTACAAATTTACATTTCTAACTCCAAACTCCAACTCCAAAATTTACTTACCCTCACGTTGTTCCAAACGCTTTAAGGATAGCGTTTATCTTCGAAACAAAACCTGATCTTATGTACTTGGTTTGTGTCCCTCAGCTGAAATTAAATTTTCCGAAATTAATTAAAACGTAGCTAAAGTAATCCATATGAATCGGGTTAATTCATCCAAATCCTCTGAAGGATTTTTTTTTAAATTCACATTTATTAACCCCCTAAGGTTACACTGCGCACATCCAAACTAGTAAACGGACACTCAGACGTACTGTACGCGCTTAATGCGCGTAAACCAAATCAAGCACATTTTGCACAAATAACCCCCCCCCCCCCCAACCCCCCCCCCCCCCCCCCCCCCCCAAAAAAAAACCTTAGGAAGAGACACTCCTTCATGTCCTGCAGTTTTGGAATAAAATCAGGCCTTCGTAATTGTGGGAGAAATGACAAGGAAACACAGCCGTTTTTTACAAGTGGTTGATATATGTATTTAATTACTGTACATTTTAGTCACTGAGTAACCCAAACCTGCTGCTGCTGTTTGGCAGTTTCTACATCACTCTATGCTCTATATTCTGCTTTATCAACACAATGTCATCAGTTTACAATGTTTATAATTGTATTGTCTGTACTAGCTTTAAAGCGTTAGATGTTCAACACTAAGTTAAAAACAACTTTGGACCACTGAATCCTGATCTTGAAACAAATAATATTGCTGCATTATAAGCCCAGAATGTAACACAAATGCATGGTATTTGCACATTTTGAAACAAACCTTTCTCAAGTTGGATGACAAAGATTGCTTCAAATAGAAAATATTCTTAAACAGTTCAATAATATTATTGCAATATTCGATGCACAAATACATCACAAATTGGATAACAAACTTTTATAAGAGAGTTATATCCTCAACATTCATTTAGTCTAAATTCTATATCACTTGACCTTTGTGATGACTTTACAAGAGACACTTCATTTTTGCTGATTTTCATAGCCACATTTACGACATGATTACGGTGTCACATTACAGTAATTCACTAAGGTTAATCATTAATCAAGACAGAACTGATCCCGTCCCCTTCCCTCTCTCCCATTTTGTTTCCTCATCATCTACTGTCCTATTGAATAAAACCTTAAAAAAGTAAAGGGATTAAGTTAAATTACAACGCTGTTGATGAGAACTGTTCTTTGAAAAACTGTGATCTGATCTAGATTGTGATGACTCCAGCATGTCCTTCAACCGTTCTTGCAGACATTGAAGGAGAAAGTTAAAAAGCGAAATTACTGTACTGATGAAGAACGTGAACTGATCTGATCTAGATATTTATGATGATAACCGTTAACCAGTGCAATGACTCTAGCGTACGGATAATGTGTTGGTTTTTTTAACCCCATCTTCTCTTGGATCTTTAAATGCGACACAAGAATGGTATGGTCTTGTGTCAAAAGCAGCGCTTGAATCCAAGAACACAAGCATAACAGAGCTACCAGTATCACAAGTCAGCAGTACATCATTTATCACCCTAACAAGTGCAGTTTCTGTAGAATATTTTCGAAACCCTGATTGAAATACTTTTTTTCTAATAAATTGTACATTTGCTGAACAACTGCCTTCTCTAATATGTTGGAGATGACATACTATGTAGACACAGGTCTAAAATTAGATAAAATTCCAGGATCTAAATTTGGCCGTTTAAGAAGGGGTTGGATGGAGGCATGTTTTAAAAAATCATGTACTGTTCCTGAGCCAAGACATTTATTAATAAACTCTAAAAGGTTAGGCCCTGTTGCATTTAAAACATGTTTTAAAAAACAGGGCAAAATTACATCAGAGGGGAGCCAGTGCGTTTTAACTTAATTACAATTTCCTGCAAAGATGAAAGAAAGAATGTTGAAAACTGATCAACAACCACCTGACATGCAGAAGGCAGCACTTTAGTCTTATGGTCCTTATCTTATTTATGAAAAATTGCAAAAAGAATTTCACATTAAACTATAGACTCTGATCAAATGGCATGGAAACAAAAATCCATTGGTGACAGAAATGGAGGAAAAAACCTTGGCAGTAACCATGCTCAGTCGGGGGGACAGTTCTCCTCTGGCCAGACGAAACCAGCAGTTTAATTCCAGGCTGCAGTAAAGTCAAATGTGCAAAGGACTCATCTGGTTCCTGTGGTCTTGTGCTGATGACCATCTGGGCTGGGTTCGGACTGGATCCGGGGGACTGCAGTGACCTGATCTGGATACGGACTGGATCTGGTGGTTAATGTGACCTCGGAATAAGAAAGAAACAGACTAATATTAGCGTAGATGCCATTCTTCTGACGATGCAATGAGTACATCGGGTGTTATGGGAAGTGTTCCCGGTTCCGGTTGACCTAATTAATGCAGCCTAACAATTCTTTAACAGATTTGAATTATAAGAATATGCTGATGTGTTATGTGTAAGCTAGGTTAAAGAGATGGGTCTTTTAAATTGACAGAGTGTGTCTGCTTCCCAAACAGTGTTAAGTAGATTGTTCCAGAGTTTGGGTGCTAAAAATGAAGATTTGCCACCCAGATATTCTAGGTATTGTCAAAATGCCAGAGTATTGAGAACGCAGCGGACGTGAGGGACTGTAATGTGGTAAGAGCTCGCTCAGGTACTGAGGAGCTAAACCATTCAGGGTTTTATAAGTAATTAGCAAGATTTTAAAATCTATACAATGTTTAATAGGGAGCCAGTGCAGTGTAGACAGAACTGGGCTAATATGATCATACATTCTAGTTCTAGTAAGAACTCTAGCTGCTGCATTTTGGACCAGCTGGAGTTTGTTTATTAATAATTAATTATTAATTATTAGATTATTAATAATTAAATAGATTATTAATAATTAAATAATTAATAATCTAATCTTGAGATCATAAACGCATGAATTACCGTTTCGGCATTTGACATTGAGAGCATAGGTCGTAATTTAGATATATTTTTGAGATGGAAAAAAGCAGTTTTGCAAATGCTAGAGATGTGGTTTTCAAAGGAAAGACTGCCATCAAATAGCACACCTAGTTTCTTAACTGATGACGAAGAATTGACAGAGCAGCCATCAAGTATTAGACAGTGTATTAGTTTATTACACGCTGAGGTTTTAGGTCCAGTAATTAACACCTCTGTTTTTTCAGAATTTAGCAGTAAGAAATTATTTGTCATCCAGTTTTTTTTTTTTTTTTTTTTTTTATCTCAACTACACAATCTGTTAGTTTTTTAAAATTGGTATGTTTCGCCGGGCCACAAAAAAATATAGAGCCGAGTATCATCAGCATCACAGTGAAAGCTAACACCATGTTTCCTGATGATATCTACTAAAGGTAACATGTAAAGCGTAAAAAGTTCAACCAAAAGTGACAATTCTATCATCATTTACCCAATATAAAAGGGTTTTTTTTTTAGCAGAAACTCCAGGCTGCTTTTTTCACACTACAAAAGGGAATGATGATTTTGACATCACATTCCAAAAAAGGATAATAAAAACTGTTCAAAAACACACAGTTATGGCAAAATGGCCAATGTGTGGAGTATTTATGTCTTAAATTAATGTAAAGAGAGCTTTCCTGAAATATGAAGAGATCAAACAAAAGATTCATGAGTTTATCCAAATTTCACAAAAAGCTTATGGATGTAAATATAATAAATATAATAGTCAGACATTGAATTGAGTTGCTGTTTTTGTCACTCTTCTGAGGAAGATTCATTCACTTGTTCTGCCAATGTACCCACAGAGATTTATTACGGACAGATTTATTTAATGTTCATCTGATCTCATTTTGGCTCAAATCTGGCTCTGAATCTCTCTTTTCTTTATTTGATCAAGTACATGGAAACTATCTAAAGTTCTGTTAATCCTTAAACCCTAAAATTATCTCATTAGAAAACTGCATCTCTATATTCATATGTTTCCTCTTATTGGTTACTTTTTTAACCTGGCAACACATCCCTTACAAAAATTAACCATGGCTTAAAAAATATATAGCCTTTTCCATGTAAAACGGATTAAAATTTTTTTGTTTGTACACATATATATTTTCTTTATCTACTTCATTTGGAGAGATTTTAATAATGTTGCTCAATTTAAAGACCACTGTAAAAAAAAATAAAAAAAACACAATTTGTTGAGTCAGCTTAAAATAATTTGTTACCCTGCTGCCTTAAATTCTTAAGTTCAGTCAACTAAAATAAGTTTAGTCAACTTGAAATGTTATGTTGTACTAAGTAACAACTTAGATATTTGTGTTTGCTAAACTTAAAAGATGGGTAACCCAGCTGCCTTAAAATTTTAAGTTGATTCAACTCAAATATCTAAGTTGTCACTTAGCCAGGTTACAAATTATTTTAAGTTGACTCAACAAATTGTTTTTTACAGTGTATGAAGAATATTAGTATGTTTTAAAAGAAACATTTTTTTTATACCCAAACAATAAGCATTTTGTAGAGAGGCATTTAATTTCCAATAATCTGGCTTCCTTAAGGGACTTAAAAATCTGAAATTTCTAACTCAATACATGCACAGTCATACAGTGGAAATACTACAAAATTTGGCAAAGTAATTTCATTATTCTTAAGACATTTCACAGTTATGAGTTACTCCATTTAGTCTATGAATATAATATTTTCCTAACAACAAAAACAAATCGATATATATTTTTCTTTTGGAAAAGTCATATTCATCTGAATGAAGTAAAACTGATGACATATTTAAGATTAGACTAAACTTTAATGTAACACTCTCTTTCACAATTACCAAAAGAGCATTTGTAATCGATATCCAGTTGAAAATGCTCTAATGAGTCTTTCACAAGGTTTTATATTTGAAATGACTCTAGTTTGATTTGTTTTACAGTAATGACTAAAAATGATCCACACAAATGAGGGAGACATATTTACCCATTAAAATATTTGAAGGAGGAGAAGAAATATAAACAAAGAGATCTAACTGACTGGTTCCTGCACTTTTCATCAACTAAATCAAATTGATCTAAAAACAAATATTTGGAGACTTTACTTTCTACAGTCTTACACCAAGTGCCCTGATTTCTGAGCAGAGAAAGTATTTTGACAGAGACAAAGTTCATGACAATACAATATTCTACAGCTGAAATATGACACTTTAATTTAACACCTAGCTCATTAATACTCAAAAACCATTATTCAACAGCTGACCGTCCCAAACCAATGTCTAAAAAGTATTTATTTATTGTTTGTGCGATATTTATTTCAAATAAAAAATGAGTGAAAAGTTTTTTACTACTTTTTACCATTTAATATCATTTAATAGTATTTTGTTAACATCAAATTTGGATCTAAGAAAAAGAAAACGGACACCACCAAACTGTTTAAATAAATGCTTAGAGAAAATACTCCACATAGAACTATTATTCTTAATAAACTGTTTTAACTGATTTAAAAAAAACAATTTTGTATTGTTGAGAATAGTATGAAGCACAATATGATCTTCACAAAGTTTTACTCCACTATGTGTAACCTCCTCCTTAACAGAGATTCCTTCAACTTCCTCAAAGTTAACACTCTTCTCAAGAAATCTCTCATATTTGCTAATATTAAGAATGAGAATTAAAATTAAGAATTAAAAAATGCTTTTTAAAAAAAAAGAAAAAAAAAAGTGTAGTCATTGGCCAATTGGCAATTTTTTTGTTCAGTTCCAAAAACCGTGATAGCTTGAAAGAATTTCATATTTCCGTAATAAGAATGAGCCTGTGTGACGAGCAGATGAGCAGCGGTGAGATTGAACAGTCTTGTCTAAAAACCCTAGAAAGAAAAATCTACTGGAATTCATGAATCATTTTACTGGAGCTGCTTCACTCTGTGTTCAGGGTTGGAATTGTCTTTCTAAAAACTCCCTCAACATGACAGACACACTTTCAAATACTTCACACTACACTTCAAAGATTAAACATCTGAATATTAACTAATTTAAATGTTATTTTAATATTATGACCAACAATATTTGTGTTAATTCTTCAAAGATTGTCCTCATTTGTATGGGGTTCCATTTGTGCCAAAAAAGAGGCCACTGCTTTGTGCTTTGTATTACACATTTGTCTTTGTCTACAGTTATTGCCTAATTATTCAGGTAAATCAGTATATGTTGACGTGCATGTTGTCTGTTGACGTCGTCTTAATCTGTCATCCTGTCGTCCTTTCTCTGTTTTTTTACTGTTGTCCTAACTGTAACTGACATCTTATTCTGTCATCCTAACTGTTGTCTTGTTTTGTCGTCCTGTTCTGTCGTCCTGTTCTGTCGTCTTATTCTGTCATGCTTACTGTCGTCCTGTTCTGTCGTCCTAATTGTTGTCTTATTCTGTCATGCTTACTGTCGTCCTGTTCTGTCGTCTTGTTCTGTCGTCCTTACTGACGTCCTGTTCTGTCGTCCTGTTCTGTCATCCTAACTGTTGTCTTGTTCTGTCGTCCTGTTCTGTCGTCTTATTCTGTCTTCCTAACTGTCGTCCTGTTCTGTCGTCTTATTCTGTCATGCTTACTGTCGTCCTGTTCTATCGTCTTATTCTGTCGTCTTATTCTGTCATGCTTACTGTCGTCTTGTTCTGTCGTGCTTACTGTCGTCCTGTTCTGTCGTCCTGTTCTGTCATCCTAACTGTCGTCTTATTCTGTCCTGTTCTGTCGTCCTGTTCTGTCATCCTAACGGTCGTCTTATTCTGTCATGCTTACTGTCGTCCTGTTCTATCGTCTTATTCTGTCGTCTTGTTCTGTCGTCTTGTTCTGTCGTCCTTACTGTCATTCTAACTGTCGTCTTATTCTGTCTTCCTAACTGTCATCCTGTTCTGTTGTCTTATTCTGTCATGCTTACTGTCGTCCTGTTCTGTCGTCTTATTCTGTCATGCTTACTGTTGTCTTGTTCTGTCGTCCTTACTGTCATCCTGTTCTGTCATCCTAACTGTTGTCTTGTTCTGTCGTCCTGTTCTGTCATCCTAACTGTTGTCTTGTTCTGTCGTCTTATTCTGTCTTCCTAACTGTCATCCTGTTCTGTCGTCTTATTCTGTCATGCTTACTGTCGTCCTGTTCTGTCGTCTTATTCTGTCGTCTTTTTCTGTCATGCTTACTGTCGTCCTGTTCTGTCGTCTTATTCTGTCGTCTTTTTCTGTCATGCTTACTGTCGTCTTGTTCTGTCGTCTTATTCTGTCGTCTTATTCTGTCATGCTTACTGTTGTCTTGTTCTGTCGTCCTGTTCTGTCATCCTAACTGTTGTCTTGTTCTGTCGTCCTGTTCTGTCATCCTAACTGTCGTCTTATTCTGTCATGCTTACTGTCGTCCTGTTCTGTCGTCTTATTCTGTCGTCTTTTTCTGTCATGCTTACTGTCGTCTTGTTCTGTCGTCTTATTCTGTCATGCTTACTGTTGTCTTGTTCTGTCGTCCTTACTGTCGTCCTGTTCTGTCATCCTAACTGTTGTCTTGTTCTGTCGTCCTGTTCTGTCGTCTTATTCTGTCATGCTTACTGTTGTCTTGTTCTGTCGTCCTGTTCTGTCGTCTTATTCTGTCATGCTTACTGTCGTCCTGTTCTGTCGTCTTATTCTGTCATGCCTACTGTTGTCCTGTTCTGTCGTCTTATTCTGTCTTCCTAACTGTCGTGTTGTTCTGTCATCCTATTCTGTCATGCTTACTGTCGTCCTGTTCTGTCGTCTTATTCTGTCGTCTTTTTCTGTCATGCTTACTGTCGTCTTGTTCTGTCGTCTTATTCTGTCATGCTTACTGTTGTCTTGTTCTGTCGTCCTTACTGTCGTCCTGTTCTGTCATCCTAACTGTTGTCTTGTTCTGTCGTCCTGTTCTGTCGTCTTATTCTGTCATGCTTACTGTTGTCTTGTTCTGTCGTCCTGTTCTGTCGTCTTATTCTGTCATGCTTACTGTCGTCCTGTTCTGTCGTCTTATTCTGTCATGCCTACTGTTGTCCTGTTCTGTCGTCTTATTCTGTCTTCCTAACTGTCGTGTTGTTCTGTCATCCTATTCTGTCATGCTTACTGTCGTCCTGTTCTGTCTTCCTAACTGTCGTCCTGTTTTGTCGTCTTATTCTGTCATGCTTACTGTCATCCTGTTCTGTCGTCTTATTCTGTCTTCCTAACTGTCGTGTTGTTCTGTCATGCTTACTGTCGTCCTGTTCTGTCTTCCTAACCGTCGTCCTGTTTTGTCGTCTTATTCTGTCATGCTTACTGTCATCCTGTTCTGTCGTCTTATTCTGTCTTCCTAACTGTCGTCCTGTTCTGTCATCTTATTCTGTCATGCTACTGTCGTCCTGTTCACCGCGGAACACCAGCCGCCATCTGGATTTGCTGCACATCTATTAGTGGAATTACGGTATGGAGACAAGAAGTGGCCAAAAAGCTGACGAACATTTATATTTCAGCGGTTAAAATTTAAATGTGCTAGAAAACAGGGGAAAAGTACTTACAAAACATATATATATATATTGTTCATTATAGAAGATACAATTATATTACTTTCGAATACATTATACTGTAAAGTTTTCTGAAAAAATGAAGTTTGTTAAAATACATTCTAACACTGAATGTTTGCTCCTTTTTAAAAGTTACCATGAACATTTCAATAAATTCTTTTTCTGAACAACCATGTCTCTATCTGTGTTCACGATGTAATGTATTCGAAAGTAATATAATTGTATCTTCTATAATGAACAATATATATATATATATATATATATATATATACGTTTTGTAAATACTTTTCCCCTGTTTTCTAGCACATTTAAATTTTAACCGCTAAAATATAGATGTTGTCAGCTTTTTGGCCGCTTCTTGTCTCCGTACCGTAATTCCACTAATAGACGTGCAGCAGCAAATCCAGATGGCGGCTGGTGTTCCGCGGTGAACAGGACGACAGTAAGCATGACAGAATAAGACGACAGAACAGGACGACAGAACAGGACGACAGTAAGGATGACAGAACAGGACGACAGTAAGGATGACAGAATAAGACAACAGTAAGGATAACAGAATAAGATGACAGCAAGGATGACAGAATAAGACGACAGAACAAGACAGTTAGGACGACAGAACGGGACGACAGAACGGGACGACAGAACAGGATGACAGTAAGGATGACAGAACAGGACGACAGTAAGGATGACAGAATAAGACAACAGTAAGGATAACAGAATAAGATGACAGTTAGGATGACAGAACAGGACGACAGCAAGGATGACAGAATAAGACGACAGAACAAGACAGTTAGGACGACAGAACAGGATGACAGTAAGGATGACAGAATAAGACGACAGTAAGGATGACAGAACAGGTTGACAGAACAAAACGTTAGTTAGGACAACAGTAAAAAAACAGAGAAAAAGATGACAGGACAACAGATTAAGACGACGTCAACAGACAACATACATGTCAACATATACTGATTTACCTGAATAATTAGACAATAACTGTAGACAAAGACAAATGTGTAATACAAAGCACAAAGCAGTCACCTCTTTTTTGGCACAAATGGAACCCCATACATTTGTAAAACTAAAAGTAAAATTGTAGGAAAACAAACACTTGATGACAAACAAAAACTTTTATTTTTAAATCTAAAAAGACATTAAATTACCATCATAGCCAGGAGAATAGTGACCAGCAATCACCATTATAACATTTAAAAATATATTTCTGTCATTTGTTTGTACTTATGTAAGAAAAGTCACAAAGTCTCATGAAAAACAAACTTTTCTTCAAATTGTGACTAAAATTACACAAACAGTGAGTAAAAGGCACAGCATTTATAAACACTCCCTGTGTGTCAAAACTCTCATTTTAATCAATTAATCTCTCAAAACTGATCAATCCATCTTTTATTTACATTGTTTCCACTTTGTTGTAATGAGAGGATTTGTGATTGTGCATCTGTACATTAGCAACAGACAGACACATAGTTAAATTAATATAAAATTAAACAGAATAACATTGTATAACGTGTATAAAATGTAAGAGAGATCATGAACATTCAAGTAAAATGGAAATTTCACATTGTAGATTTGCTTTATATCTTTTCATACATTTAAGTGCTGCACTCAGAGCCGGATTAATGCAAAGGCAAACTAGGCACGTGCCTAGGGCCTGATTGGCGGGATGGGGCCCAGACAGAGGGACAAAAATAAAAAAATAAAAATAAAAAATAAAATAAAATGTATAAATGTCCTATCTACAATTTATTTCAATATTTATTAATTAACTAAAAATAGGGACGATGTTTATCTTAACCATAGACTGTTACATTACGTCACATAACGCCAGCTCATGACTCTATAGAGGTGCCAGCCAGTTAAGTCCGAGGGGACGTCAGCGGCGTTCAGAGGCGGTCAGAGGTCAGAGCGGGACAACAAAGCTAGCAGGCAGGTGTTTTTTGAGTAGGCTAACAAGATGCTTTCGGGTGCGGCAAAACGTAAAAAGAAAAAAAAATGAAGAGGAACAAAAGAAGAGACAGCGGGGGGCTTTACAGAAGTTTCTGTCGGGCAGCCGTCCGACAGCTGTGAACCTGCTCGAGTCAGCAGAGCCAGAGGCCGAGCCAGGCCCGGAGACACGGCCAGAAGACGCGGTGGAAGATGCGGCGGGAAATGCGGCGGAAGTCGCTGTTGCGCCGTCAACATCAGCGCCGTCACAGAAGGACAAACTGATGGAAGAACAGCAGCCAGCCAGAAGTGAGCCCAATATCGTGTTGAATACCAGAAAATGGAAATAATGGTGCTTGTCTATGAAAATAAACATCTTTACTACTACAGCACACTTTCTCTTACTGCAAATTTTATTGGTCTTTGTATATTTGAATACTTATTTAACTATTCAATTTAATCAACACATTTAATTAAGATTTTCTGCAAAATGCAATAGCTTTTAACATTTATAAATTGTTATAAATAAATTTTGCAGAAAATCTTAATTAAATGTGTTGATTAAATGTAAAAAGAGAGAATAAGATAAACGTATTTGCTCTGTTTACATAGTTTACTGACACCTATTGGTTATTTACTGGTACTACTGCCTTAACAATGACACTCCCAATGGATAAGATGAGGATAATTTAATAGCATTTAATAGAGCCGTGTAATGACGTATAAATAATGAATATCAAAAAATAGTCTGATAGATTGTTTAATATACAACACATGACTTATTTTGGCATACAAACAACCAATTTGTAACCAAAGACTAGGCTATGTAAAATGTGAATTAACTTTTATTAGTAACTTTGGTAAGTTTCAGATTTCAATTCATAAATAACATCGATGGAGGGGGGCCCAAAAAATGCAGCCTGCCTAGTGTAGTCCATTTATTTAACCGGCTCTGGCTGCACTTGACAATCACATTTAAACATTTGAATCATTATGGATGATTTTAATACAAATATTATTAAACTGAAGAGCCAGACAGACTCATCTGAGCTTCTTCCTCCTCTGTTCCAGCTTTAAATTAAACAAAATGATCACTTGAATACTAAAGCAACATTAATCATTCAATATCACATGTTTCTAACACACATGCTGCATTATTTGATTGTAAAGTCTGAGTCTCTTCACCTGTATGGATCACATTGACACATTTATCACACATTTCTTTCTCCTCATAGACACAGTAGTGAAGCTCTTCTGTGGATCCTCACCTGATGTTTACTGCTCCTCTCAAGACCACTTCATTATGATATACAGCATTTACTATCTGTATCTACACTGTAAGGTGGAACAGAAGAGAACATAATCAGAGTTCAGTGGGAAAAGTACAAATTAGTTACTGTATTTCAATCATGTTTGTTTTTCTTGAGTAAAAAATTACATTAAAATCCTGTAATGAGATTAATTACTGATTATACCTGATTTTGAACACATATTTATAAAACAGTTTAACATAATACATTTAGAACAAAAAATCCATTGTGTTTGTCTCTCTTTGAGTCACTATAAAAAGAAACGCATACGAATGAGTGTCATATATAATAAACAACAAGGAACAAATACAAATGTGATTTTGCCTTAAAACAAAAACCTTTCAGTGAAATGTTCCACTAGTTAAAGCTGTTTGTCCTCTAGTTTAGACATGTTTGTCAAACAAAACTGGAGGAGATTACTGTTAATCTTGAACTCTGTCATGGAAATTATGCATAAACCTAATTAAACAATTTAATAATCAATTTACAATTAATTTATATGTGTATTTTATTACGCTGTTCTCCGTGGGTCAGCATTTTGTAAAATGAATGGATGGATGATTCATCTTCTGGTGAGATACAGTGATTCATTCAGCATGTGACTCTTACAGTGCATTATGGGTATTATCTATCCATTGAGCATAAATCAGCTGTACATTTGTTATTGCTGTGCATTGTGGGATTGAATGAGTGCACTCGATAATGTCCACTATGGTTTCGTACACCACCAAAAATGTCTGTCAACTCAAAAAGTGCCCTATTTAAGCATATGGGGGCGATTTCTGATGCAGGGTTTGTCTTTTTAAAAAGTTTTTTCTCAAATAACATTGTATGTCCTCATCTTTATTTATGTGGTGAAAAGATGTGTAATTAATGATACAACCCCAGATAGCACACGTACGTTCTGTTAAAGATCACTTCATCTGGAAAACATCTGCTGTGTACAAACAGTTTTATATACATTCATACAGGGACTGTACATTATGTCTTATGTCCATCTTGTCTGAACTTCCAGGTTCACAGTAGTTTGTCAGGAACTGTTTTTCTCTGCGAAAGCTTTGCATTTAAAGGGTTAAAACAAAATTAATCTCAAATCAATAATTTGTGTCAATATTGACTTATGAGGCAAGAAACCATATAGTAAGTGGGATGATGCACATCCAGCTGGTTGTTATCACAGAATAAACCCCTTCAGGATGATACAAGTCCTGATCAACCTGTCGGTTTATTCTGTGATAACAACTGGATGTCCTGGAGAGCTGGATGTACATTATACCCAGTGTGTGATTTGTGGAGAAACCAGAGAGGGGGATGTTTTGAAACGCTTTCATTCATGAACACATCCTTTTTTAAATTACTCAAATAAAGTGAAATTAACTGTATAGCTGTGCTCTACAGTGCTGTGAACATAAAATATAAATAGCGTTTTGGCCTTTTGTCTCGGCCGAGGAAGCATGGCAGCGGCTTTGTCTTGAACGCACTTCATTCCAAGAAATGTTTATTCAGCATTCTTGTTTTATTCGATAGATAATTTACCAACAGAATTATATTAAAGTTAAGATACAAATTATAACAAACGAAAAAGAAGGGATTCTATGAAAAACAAAAGGTTTGAAGTGCATTCAAGACAAAGCCTGCTGCCATGCTTCCGCGGCCCGAGACAAAAGGCCAAAACATCAAGCCAAAAATTATATCTGTCCCACTCCTTTTCTTCCGGCATACTGCCGTCCAATTTTATGATGCTTACAAGTTTCTTTCTTAATTAACAAATTAAACTAAACAAAGCATAAACAAATAATATTTAAACACAAATAAAATAAAAACACTTTATTAAATGGCTATAACAAATGGGTTATGCTTATTTGTCAGACTAAATACTCTGCTTTGATGATGCACTTCTGTGTTTTTTTTTCTGCTTTCCGGTGCAAGGATCATCAAGGAATGAGACAACCCCTGCTCCACTTACTGAAATAAACAGTAGACTGTTCAGAGTGGAGACGTTCATTCGGTTTCTACCATCGATGTATATGTATAGTGTATAAATATAATTAATTGCACTTAATTCTCGTTTAAACTCGGCTGTTGAAATTGTTAGTTTGGAGACAGTAGTGAGAACTTTGTGCAGATTCTCTCTGATGACACCATGACATTTAAATTGGTGGAATTCCATGAGGCGTTTGGGACTTGATGTGGCCTCAACAGCAAGAGTCTTGTGTATTGTGAGAAGTTTGTCATCACCAAATAGGATGTGAGTTAGAGCAGCTGCAGCAGAAATAATTACGTCATCCAGTCTGCGCTCAATGTTGTCGGCCAGCGAAACAAAAAATCGTTCACCTAATACTTCTGCCTTTAGATTGTCTCTGTCACTTAGTTGAGACACTTTTACAGCCTTGAACATGTGGAAATGATCAAATTCGTCATTCATGCATTTTGTGTTCACACCATCGGCTTGTCTCATAGAGCGCAGTGTTCTCAGTGCAATGTCCACCTCAAAATCAGCACTGACCCCTGTGACATCTCTTATCTGAAGAAACAGGGATAAGATCTGCAGGGTCTCCGGAGCATCTTTTACCAACGACATCCTCACCTATACATTTCACATGGGACTGGCACTTTGCATGTTTACTTATTTTGTCATTTAATTTTTTTGCCGACTTGCGGGGTGTAAATTTTGTCCAGGCATAAAAATAATTCAGCACAGGAGGGAATTCACACCCTGATTATACTTTACATAAGTAATGTGACGTGTTGCTTGTCAAAATAAAAACACAAGAGACAGAGACATTGATCATGTGATGCTGGACGGCTGTGAGCTGAAGCTGGAATCTGCACTGATTTTACCAGCGTTTTCCTACAATCTGACCAAATCTATTTCAAACTGTAATGATTCACTATTACTGATGTCATTAATAAAGCAGGTGTTGTTGTATAAAGCTCTGACAGTGTGCTTTTGTTCTCTTTCCTCCTTTGTGCTAAACATTTTAATCAACTTTACATTTCATTGACACAAACCCTTTGAAATAAAGCTTGATGATAATTTGATAAATTCTTTTCACAAATATTTGAAAGTATATATTTGTTCACATATTAGAGGAAAATGAATCTCTTTAATATCAGAAAGTGAAGTTTACTCACATCAGTTTACAGTTTGAGTTTCGTAGCACATCAACGAGCTGCTGCTTTGAGTCTCCAATCATATTTTTTCTCAGATCAAGCCATTTTAGAAACTGCAGTGCTTTTGTGTTTGTCAAAGACTGAGTTAAAGAAGAAACATCTGTAATTCCACAGTAACGAAGACTAGAAAGAGACAAACAGAGGAAGATCATCTTACAAACAAATCACTAAGGTGAAGAATTTTTCACAAATATAATGTGAACTCAGACTCATCATGAGATTTTGAGTATAAAGTGTTTTGGTTTAAATTGTTGAAGTGATTTTAATCATTTTGATTCTTGTATGTGAATGTTACTGACCTCAATCTCTCCAGTTTACAGTGTGAATCCTTCAGTACGTCACATAAGTGATTCACTCCTGTGTTTTTTATTTGATTCCAGTTCAGGTTCAGTTCTCTCAGGTGTGATGGGTTGGATTTCAGAGCTGAAGTCAGGATGAGACACTGTTTCTCTGTAATTCTGCATCTACACAGACTGAAAACAGAAAGAGAAAAGACAATGAATCAGATCCATGTAAAGTTTATGTGTGAATAAATACATTATAAGTAAATGCCATACAGTCAAAAAATAAATTAGTTATGCTTATTTAATTTTACTGAAAAAAGTTTTTACAATTTAACTGATTTCATTCAAATGAAAATTGCTTAGTTAGATCAACACAATTTAGCTGGTTTACGTTAAATTAATTTACACTAGTTTGGGTTAGCTCAACTACATTTGTCAAACAAAATCTTGTGGGAACAAATCACTATTTATTTATTTATTCACTGAGGTCTAATTAATATTATTTTTTTTTTTTTAAACGAGCAGTTTCACTCATAATTATACACAATAATGAATATGAAAAAAAACGGGTGTCAATACTGATATTTGAATATCTATTACTCAAGAGTCACAGTCTAAACACAAACGTCACTGTTCTGCATAATGGGAACCACAAAATTCAACAACATCACAGAAACTGCCCAGCATAACTGTATTATTATGTACAACATGTATTTCCCTTTACAGAAAAACACATAAAATAACACTTCATTCCTAACTAAAATCATGCAGTTCCTTGCAAATCATGCTGTGAACTACAAATCCACTGCTCAGTTAGTTATGTCAAACAAAAAAAATATGAATGTAGTTTCAACACAAATAAATTAATTAAGTTTTAATTTTAAATATATTAGGTAGAGTGAACACAATGAAATTGTTACAGAATGCTCAAAACATGTTACTTTAGCTCATTTTAATTCAAATAAACAAAAGGCAAAAATAATGTGTACAGTCACAAACACACACAAAACACTTAAAATAAACTGAACAGTAAACTAATAACACTGTAACTGCTGTACAGTATAATGATACTAACTGTAGTTTCTCCAGCTTGAATTGTGGGTTCATCAGTAGATCACTGAGGTTTTTCACTCCAGAGTCTCCTAGTTCATTCCAGCTCAGGTCCAGTTCTCTCAGGTGTGATGGGTTTGATTTCAGAGCTGAAGTCAGGATGAGACACTGTTCCTCTGTAATACTGCATCTACACAGACTGAAGACAGAAAGAGAAAAGACAATGAATCAGACAAGTGTCAAGTTCATGTGAGTAAATTCATCATGTGTTAACACCATACAGTTAAATAATTAAAACATTGCCAAAAAACATATATGTCAATAGACAAGAACAGAAGAAAAAAAAATAAATAAATAAAGTAGATTAAGATCTAGGATCAACTATAGAACTACTTAAAAATGACACTAAAAATGTGAAAATTGAGTTTAAATGTGAGAAATCAAGAAAATTCTGTTTCTGAATTACAATTTACCTAAATACATTTTAAGAGTACTTTATCATCAATAAACACTTTTCTTGCAATTGTCCTTCTTTATTTTGCAGTATGTCTGAGTGAATGCAAAAAAAAAAAAAAAAAAAAAAAAATTGTATGGCTGGATTTAATTTGGCCCATTAATTGCATTGCTGTCATTTGTTATTACTGTGATCTCCGGTGATCAATAGATTTTCCTGCTCCATCATCAGAGGAGAGAAGAGATGTTGTTGTGAGGAAGAAATTTATTTACATAAAAGATCATAAGGGCACATAAATTAGAAGTACATTATGTGTACGGATAAATAATTTATTTAATCAATGCAATATTCCTTAAAAATAATAACTGTCAACTTTAATTTCATGGTGACTTTATGAAAGTAAACAGTAATCTTTAATCTCACTGTCACTGCTGTACAGTATAATGATACTAACTCTAGTTTCTTCAGCTTGAATTGTGTGTTCATCAGTAGATCACTGAGGTTTTTCACTCCAGAGTCTCCTAGTTCATTCACACTCAGGATCAGTTCTCTCAGGTGTGATGGGTTTGATTTCAGAGCTGAAGTCAGGATGAGACACTGTTTCTCTGTAATTCTCTGTTTAAAGAAGGGAAAGGGCCGAAGACTGAAGACAGAAATAGAAAAGACAATGAATCAGACGTGTTGTTCATGTGTGAGTTTAATGAATCATAAGTAAACACCATACAGTGCAATAAATAAAATGTTGCTAAAACCTGAAAACAATATAAGTAAATAAATAATCATACAGCCATAAAGTAAAACAAAAAAAGGATTTGAGGATACTAGTTACATTTCAAGCCTGGAGAATCTTTAGTCAGACAAAAATATAAAAAAGGTTTGTGATTTGAATTAAGGATCAACTACAGAACCACTTTCAAACAACATTAAACATGTAAAAATGGAGTTTAAATGTAACAAATCTAGAAAATTCTGTCCATAAATCAATTTACTTCAAAACATTTTAAGAATTCATTTAGGATGAAAAGATGGATAATTGTTTGCTATTGCTGTGATCTCATGTGATTGACAGGATTTACCACCCTCACATCATCAGACGAGAGAAAAAATGCTTTTGTGAGGGAAAAGGATAATTATTTTCATTAAAGATCACAAGGGCTGCTATACGTAAACCGTCCGCCATATAGGAATGTCTGTAAACAACTGAGAGCCGGTGCAACTGCAGTTATATGCATGTATAAATATTTATATCTAAAGTAGACTTCATAAGATGCTTTTGCTAAACACAATAAACCAAGACAAAACTGTTAGCTAACGAGGCATTTAAAAGATACTTTAGTTTAAAAACCTGTAATATTGAGTTAATACATATTAAAACCACAAACCAACATGCTCTTATCTCTGAAAGTTTATCCAATTTCCTCAGGAATTTAAATTTCATTCGTTTTTACAACCAGATGCTGCACAATGTTGCACCTTGAAACTTATTGATTATTATTGTGAGTGATGACAGAACATTCCAAGATGATGGACGTAATGACAACAGATCTGGAGTGATTGAATGTGGCATCTACCTATACATATCTATAATACAACCAAACAACTCACTGAGAGCAGAAACTACAGTAATGCAGGACTGTCAGTCATCGGCCGTGGGCGGAGCCTAAACAATGTGACATCACACTGCTCAGAGAATCAAAACGGCAGGACTAATGAGACAGATTTGATTTAATGGGGATTAAAAAATAAGGAGTAGATGGATTTTTATCATTGTAGGGTGGTTGTGTTCACACACTGCCAACACATATTTATGTCCAAACATCATGGAAAAGTGGATTTTGCATTGCCCTTTCTTTCAGTCTGTGAGGGCATGGATGCCTGTCCACATACATTGGTGGTCAATGTTTTTAAATTGGTCTTCAATCCTCAGTTTGTAGTCAGTAAACATGATCACATTCAGCAGTCACAGCAGAAGTTAGAGACTAAATTTAACTGAAGTCTATTCAAAAGTTAGTATGAATCTATTGTAAGAAGGCTGGAAGCTGTATTAAAAGCAAACAATGGTAAATACACTAATAAGATACTGGCTATTTCTAATGTGCTCACATTATGTTCTCTATCCTCTGTGCATTTAAAGGGGTAGTTCACCCAAAAATGAAATCTTTATCAGACTCAAAGGAGAATTAAAATATACTACTGTAACATTACTAGTCATGTGAAATGATGTAAGATACTCACTTCAGTGTGTTGAGTTTACAGTGTTTATCCTGCAGTAGAGCAGCGATCTGATTCACTCGTGTGTCTCCTAGTTCACGTCCACTCAGATTCAGCTCTCTCAGGAGTAATGGGTTTTTACCCACAATTCCAGGCACAAACTGACAGGCTTCATCTGCAGCAGGACCCAAAAACCTGCAGAAGAGAAGATAAAACAGGAATCAACTCAATGTGCAAGATTATCAAACACTGTTTGTAACAAAAAGCTCTAATTCAAGTTTTAAGAGCTAAACTTTTAAATATACAAATATATAAGACAAAAAGTCAAAAGTAAATTCTTTAAAAGAAACTAGATTATGATTCTCAAAAATCTTAAAAACTTTCTGGCTTTTAAGCAGGAGATGAGGAAAGTTAGCAAAATGATAATTAGCTTGTGACAGCTAAGCATCCATAACAATATATTTTGTTGATCTTTTGATGCCGGCTCTTCCTATTATTATGTAGCAGAATTCACCAAACACTGGATTGCTGATTCACTGACAGGGAACATGATCTGGGTTTAGACCATCTCTGAATAGTTTTATTTAACTGATGTCTGTGTTGATGCAACAGTAATTCTGCTCATTATGAGAGAAAATGCAGGTTCAGGTTCAGACATATTTGTGTGTGCTGAATTATCACCAGTCCTCTCCTGACACACAATACATGTTTGTGGTCTGTTATATAATGTGCTGAATACCAGCACATCTAGTGACCTTAAAATGTCTGATTAACCTATAACTTTTAACAACTGTGTTGACATTTATCATCAAAACAACAGCAGCTGCAGCATCTGATCTTTCAAGTTTGATCATTTTAAATATTTTTGAAGCTACAAATTGTGTAACAGTGAAACAATATAATATAATATAATATAATATAATATAATATAATACAAATTATTCACATGCGTATCATTTATTTTGAATTATTTCATCATCTCTCACCTCAGTGTCTTGAGTTGACAGTTTGGATCCTGTAGTAAACCATTGAGCTTCTTCACTCCTGATTTTCCAGGATCATTTCCTGTGAGATCCAGCTCTATCAGGTGTGAAGGGTTTGATCTCAGAGCTGAAGCCAGAGCTTTATAACCTTCTTCAGTGATACTGCAGTCTGAAAGTCTAGAACCAGAATGAAAATGTCACATTCAGATGATTAATCATTTATTCTAGAAATGACCTAAACAACGTAAATCCCTCAACAGAATATGTTATTCCTTATTCAAATAAACAAACTTAGCTGTAAAGCAAAATCAAAATAAAAAAAAATTAAATTGTTAGACGTCAATTCACTTTAGTATCTCGAGCTTACAGTCACTTTAAAGCTTTAACCTTCTGATGCTCCTCATTTGTGAGGTACACTTGTGCTCTTCATGGTCAAAAGAGACTGAACACCTGAAATATAACTTTTTTTTTTTTTTTTTCCAGTAAAATAAATAATATATTTTTGTTCCATATAGTACTGTGCAAAAATCTTTTTCCATTAGTATTTTCACAAGCTAAAAAATGGTTTATGGTCAGTTATTTCTATCTTTTGCTGTAGTGTGTCAGTAGGAAATATCAGTTTACATTTCCAAACATTCATTTTGCCATTAATTTTAATAATCCGGTCAGATTATTTGCACAAGGAGTCTGACAACAGCCAGTGCTCCACACAGAGATCTGATCTCATCATCATTCAGTTCGTCTGGAATGACATGAAGAAACAGAACAAACTGAGACAGACTAAATCCAGAAGAACTGTGGCAACATCTTCAAGATGCTTTAAGAGAGGCTTAAAGTTTTTACACATAGTTGCTTACTTTAATTAGGTTATGGATTTGGATATTTATTCAGACATTCTCAAATACTACTTTTTGTCATATTTTAAAAATTTTTTGTTTGAAAAGTTGATGTAAAGTCTCAGTTTTTGCATTATTATTACTACAGTCAAACCTTAACATGGAAAAAGCATTTTTACACATAACAGCTGCTGGTTGAGAGAACGACGTTGAGAGAACGCGCCGTATTCGGGGGTTTGTGCTGTTAAGATAACGAGACGCTATGCCCCCTAAAAAGCTTCACACACAGGCCGAGGAGGTTGATGACATTAAGCGATGGCTTGATATGTTGACGGAGGAGGTTTCTGGTGTTAGACAACAGCAGAAGACCATAATGAGCCTGGTGGAGGAAGTGAAAGCCGTGAGGCAACAAAACATCGAGAAGCACAAGTGGATTATGTTGCTGGAAAACCGTGTGGCAGATCTGGAACAATATACCAGAATGAATGATATCACAGTCACCGGCTTGGAGATAAAACCACGTTCAAATGCCCGGGCGGTGACGACACTGAATGAAGGGGAGACGAGCGAGCAGGACGATACAACGGTGGAGCAACAGGTGACGGCATTCCTTCACTCAAAGGGGATTGAGTTGGATAGGAGTAACATTGAGGCATGTCATTCACTCCCACGGAGACTTAAAATGGATAGACCAGTCATAATTGTGCGTTTTGCTAATAGGAAGCATAAAACTGAGTTGTTGAAACAGGGAAGACGATTGAAGGGCACGGATGTGTATTTGAATGAACACTTGACTAAGAAAAATGCTGACGTTGCCAGACAGGCCCGACTCCTCAGAAGACAGAAGAAAATACAATCAACATGGACTACAAATTGTAAAATATTTATTAAGCTGAATGGAACGCCAGAACAAGCCAAAGTGTTAGTCATTAGGCAGTTGGAGGAGCTGGATAAATATAAATGAGTTAAATGAGAGCAAGGTAATGCAGTAAACCCAGTAGTCAATAAAAATAAACAGAATCAAAAATTTTTGCATATACAGAGTATAAAATGCAGGATATTGAAAATAACATCGATCGTGTAAACAATTTATTTACGAATATTAAAAACAGCTGTACTTATTATACAGACAAGCAATTCAATATAACTTTGCAATCAGAACGTAATATATCAATTATCCACTTTAATAGTAGAAGTTTATATGCCAACTTCCAGAGTATTATAGAATATTTGAGACAATTTAAGAATAATTTCAATATCATAGCAATATTGGAGACTTGGATTAATACTGAGAAAGGTGTGGATTTTGTGATTGATGGTTATGAATTAAATTATAAAAATCGATTGAATAGAAGTGGAGGAGGAGTGATGATATATGTGGACAATAGAGTGAAGTATAAGGTGGTGGAGAACATGACAGAAGCCGTTGATGATTTGTTGGAATGTATTACTGTTGAAATTTGTATGGAAAGGACAAAAAATATTATAGTGAGTTGTATATATAGAACTCCTGGTTCAAATATTGAAATATTTAACGAGTGGATAGAAAAAATGTTTACAAAAACAGTACAAAAGACTGTGTTTATTATGGAGATTTTAACATCGATTTACTGAATCCAAAACTGCATAAAAGGACAGAAGATTTCATAAATATAATGTATAGTATGGGTTTATATCCAACAATCACCAGACCAAGTAGAATCACATGTCATAGTGCTACATTGATAGACAATATATCTACAAATATTATGGCAAATAACATAGAAAGTGGGTTACCATATAGTGATATTAGTGATCATTTACCTGTTTTTACTGTCTACCACTGTAAGCATAGGAATCTTAAAGAAAAAATTAAGTTCAAATATAAAAGAATAAGATCCTTAGAAAATATAAATGCATTTAAGAAGGAATTACTTTGGACAAAATTGGAAAATAGTATACAAAGAAGATGATGTTGATAAAGCATATAATGGATTCTTAAAGATTTTTACATCATTGTATGAAAAAATTGTCCTGTTAAACAATACATTGATACAAAAAGGCAAATAAATAGTCCATGGATTACGAAGGGTTTATTAAATGCTTGTAAGAAGAAAAATACACTTTATAGACAATTCATCAACTCTCGTACTCCAGAAACAGAGAATAAATATAAAAAGTATACAAATAAATTAATTAATATTATGAGAATATGTACGAAGGAATACTATAATAAAAAATTTGATTATAATGAAAATAATATGAAAGGTTTGTGGAATGTATTAAATAATATCATTAGAAATGGAGTCGAGAATAATATATGTTACCCAGAGTATTATATTGATAATGATAGCATAATAAATAATAGGGAAGATGTGGTTAATGGATTCAATAAATTCTTTGTAAACGTGGGACCAGATTTGGTAAAAACAATAGATGACTCAGAAACAATAGAAGAGGTGGATGTTTTTCTGGATCGAAATTCAAGCTCTATTTTTCTGAGAGCAGTGGATCGAGAGGAGATAATAGATACTGTAAGAAAATGTAAAATTAAATCCTTTCTTGACTGGAATAACATTGATATGATTGTAATTAAAAAAAAGTTATTGAAGAGATTGTGGATCTATTAACTTACATCTTTCATTTGTCTTTTCAATCTGGTAAATTTCCAAATAAAATGAAAGTTGCAAAAATAACACCATTATATAAAAACGGGGATAGACATTACATTACAAATTATAGACCTGTTTCTATACTCCCCCAGTTCTCCAAAGTTCTTGAAAAACTTTTTATAGAAAGACTTGATAATTTTATTGAAACACATAATCTTCTAGTTGACAGTCAATATGGATTTCGGACAAATAGATCAACAACTTTAGCACTAATGGAATTAATTGAGGAAATTACAAATGGTATAGATGAAAAGAAACATGTAGTAGGAATTTTCATAGATTTAAAGAAAGCTTTTGATACCATAAATCACAATATTTTATTACAAAAACTAGAGAGATATGGTATTAGAGGGGTGGGTTTGGACTGGGTGAGTAGTTCTCTGACAAACAGGAAACAGTTTGTAGAAATTGGTGAACATAAATCTGTATATATGAACAACTTGTGGTGTACCTCAAGGATCAGTTTTAGGTCCCAAACTGTTTATAATGTATATTAATGATATGTGTAGAGTATCAATTATTTGCAGATGATACAAATATTTTCTGTTCTGGTGATAATTTACAACAGCTTTTGAAGGTGATGACAATTGAAATGAATAAATTAAAACATTGGTTTGATGTAAATAAATTGTTATTAAATATAAGTAACACTAAGATTATGTTATTTGGAAGATATAAAACAAATCCTCAAATTGAACTGAAAATTGATAATAAAAATATAGAAAGAGTATATGAAAATACATTTCTTGGTGTAATTTTAGATTATAAGTTATGTTGGAAACCTCAAATAAAGTATGTTAAAGCAAAATTGGCTAAGACTATAGCTATTTTGAATAAAGCAAGATATATTTTGGACAACAGATCAATGCATATTTTGTATAATACATTTATATTACCGTATTTGAGTTCTTGTGTAGAGATCTGGGGAAATACCTACAAAAGCAATTTACAATCGATATGTATATTACAAAAGAGAGCAATCAGAATTATTAATAATGTGGGATATCTGGAACAGACAAATGTATTATTTTTAAAGTCAGATATACTGAAGTTTATTGATTTGGTTAAATTTAAAACTGCACAAGTTATGTTCAAAGCAAGAAATATGTTACTTCTGGGAAACTTACAAAAAATGTTCTTGGAAAGGCAGGGTGGGTATAATTTGAGGGAAGAGTTAAACTTTAAAAATGTTAAAATAAGAACAACTTTAAAAAGTATGTGTATCTCTGTCTGTGGGGTGCAGCTGTGGAATGGTTTGGAGCATGTGTTAAAGCAATGTATAAATATTAAACAGTTTAAGACATGGAATAAAGCCATTTTACTTAAAGGATATGTGGATATATACAGGTGATTGTGACTGTTGCTGGGGTTAAAAGGTGGATTGTATGAGAATGGGTGATTGGTTGTTTTGGGAAGAAAGTATTTGGTTGGTGTTTAGTTTTTTGTGGAATTCTTCTCTTACAAAGATATTGTATACATAAAAGACATAAGGGAACGTTCTGGAATTGTATAGGGGGTGGGAAAAATAAGCTTTAGCTTCATCGCACTCCTTTTCGAACATTTTTCTGTAATGTATGAAGTTTTTGGAATGTTTTTTGTTGGCACGGCAACACACATATATGTGTATTTGTTTGTTTTAAATTATGTTTTATTCAAAATAAAAATGAAAATGAAAAGAAATGAAATGAAATTATCTGTATCATATAAAGTGCTATATAACAAACATGTCTTGACTCCACTAGTTAACTTTTTTCTGTTCATCATACTGAGCATTTTCATTATGCATGTTGTTTGTTAGTTTTAGAAGATACTTATTTTAAGCAAAATATAAAAATGGTCCAGACTTCAAGACAAAAACCCTGAACTCCCATACAGCATATTTTATCAGTAAATGTAATGCAAAAATGTAAAAATAATAATAGCCTGAAAACATCTTGTCTTAGCTTTTGATATCCAATTATATATACAAACACACATGCTTCATCACAGATACAAATGAACCATCAAATGTATATTCAGTTATCCCGACTTGCGACTCGACTTAGACAACAATGACTCGAGACTTGACTTGACTTGAACTTGAGCCCTGTCATAATGGCCTGCCTTCTACTTGATAAAAAAAAAAAAAAACTGTTCTGATCAATATAGGCTGGTTACTAAAGCGCATGATCACACTGACATGATTAGCAGTTTTTGGCACTGAGCCAGAGACAGACTCACTAAGTGAGCGCTTGTTAGTGTTTTCATCCACATGTTTAGGATATTTAATGTTTTAGACATTTAAAATGCACATAACCACTATAAACCACTTACAATAATGAGAAGAAGATGAGGAATAAACACTGATGTATATTGAAACAGCAGTAACCTAATAATAGACTAAACCTTTCGAACATTTTTTTTTTTTTTGAACGTCAAAGGCTTGTTTGTAGCCTACATATTAAGGTCACTCAATTCTTCCTGTTTATCAGCCATTCACTTTCAATCTACCTAGCACTGTTCAGGAAGCAGACACACTCTGACAGTTTAAACTGAAGTTGTAAAGGATTGTTAGGCTGCATTAATTAGGTCAGCCGGAACCGGGAACACTTCCCATAACACCTGATGTACTTGTTGCATTGTAAGAAGAATGGCATCTACACTAATATTAGTCTGTTTTGTTCTTATTTCGAGGTCACCGTAGCCACCAGATCCAGTCTGTACCCAGATTAGATGGTCACTGCAACCCCCCGGATCCAGTCCAGATGGTGGATCAGCACCTAGAGACGAGCTCTACAGCCCTGAATGTCAGCGGAGAACATTCTCTTACACCATTCCTGGCTGGTGGAATGATCTTCCCACTGCAATCCGGAATGCCAACTCCCTAACAACTTTCAAGCGACTGCTGAAAACTCATCTCTTTTGATACTATTTGACTTAAAAAAATAATAATAATAATAAAATAAAATAAATAAATAAATAAATAAAAATATAAAAACCTTTATTCTACTCGTTTCCCTTTCTAGCTTGCACTTATCTGAACAATGCCTGTGTTATGGTATTATGAGCACTTCCTATGTCGTTTTGCCTCTTTAGGACAAATCGCTTGATGTTTTCCCCACCTGTAAGTCGCTTTGGATAAAAGCGTCTGCTAAATGAGTAAATGTAAATGTAATTGTAATGTCAAGATGAGCCCCAGGGACGGATCATCAATGAGGAACTTATCACCTAGACGGCCATCGGTGCAAGACCACGGGAACCAGATGAGTCCTCTGCAATTTGACTTTGCTGCAACATGGAACTTTTGCATTATTGACACACTATTGTCCTATTTAATACTGTAAAGTTGCTTTGACACAACCTGTTTTGTTAAAAAGTGCTGTATAAATAAATAGGGATGCACCGATACCACTTTTTTCAGTACTCGCCCGATACCGATACTTTTATTTTTGGTACTTGCCGATTCCGAGTACCGATACCGATACTTTAAAATTTACAGGTAGATTTGTAAAATATAGGGTACAGAAACTAAAAGAATATGTATAATGTTAGTTGGTCAACTTTGTTTATCAAATAGATACAGTCAAACCAAAATGTATTTAGAATCCATTATCATAAACTGTGTCCTGCACCCACTAGTAAAAATAAATAAATAAATAAATAATAAAAATAAATATATATCAAAAATTGTCAAAAGATGGTGTATATCTGCTGTCTAAATAATTTTTGGGTTGACTATATATCCCTTAATTATTTTTACACTTAATTATGCCCATTAAAATGTGTTTTGTTACTTTAACTGTTTTTTTTTTTTTTCCTCTTGCTCTATGGTTCATCATCTTCAATTTAATAGCATTAAACTACTCCACTGCAGCGGCTCAGTACTGTAATCACGTGAACCACTCATTATGAATCTCCTAACTCTGATATTTTCAGAATTGTAAGTCACGTTTTTTTATCTGAAATATGCTACAATCCAAAGCGACTCAAATAATGGAGAATCACTCGTGAAGCAAAACATCGCATCGCATTTCACACAGGCTGCTATAGTTTCACTTTCGCCGGACATTCGTGTATGCTTAAGGCTGAAAAAAAAAAAAAAAAAACGATGTTTATAGCGAATGCCCCATATATATATATATATATTCTTATATCTACGATTTTGTTTTAATCCAAAAGATGCGTGTGCTAAATATGCGAACATCAATGAAGATCACGCAACAGCGCGCGCTTTCTCTCTCGCTCCCTCTCTCTCTATACCATTAAATAACTTGTGCATTGATTTACTTAAATTGTTTTTGAAATATCATACCGAACTACAAACTTTCCAGTGATGTCAAGGCGGGATATTAACTCGACAAGCCCGCACATCTTGGCCGCCGCGCGCTCAATCCAATCTGCGTGCTTTGTCTATCAGCTGACGCGCACCAGTTATACAAGCTTAATACTGAATGTTTAACATTATTTTACTTACATACACATACTTCGTAGACATCTTTATACTCTAATGACTCCATTCTGCTGTCTGTCGTTTTGTTGTCGGTGTTTCTTTGCCTGCATACGCACTTGTCACATGATGTGGTATCGGCGTTTGGTATCGGGGCATTTTAACGAGTACGAGTACGAGTACAGGAGCTCAGTATCGGCCCGATACCCGATACCAGTATCGGTATCGGTGCATCCC